>CM032782.1:1638514-1758807 GCA_019155195.1 Avicennia marina
CCATAAATAATTAATTCAATAGACTACAATAGTGTGACACTCAACCCAACATGCACATCATCATTCTCCATTAAATTGGGCTTCTGAAGGGATCATATTATATTAATAAATAAAAAAGAGCGCAAGATTATACTCAAATAAAATTTGAAAATTTAAATTCAATTTCAAATGATCAATTGAGTGTCTTAATTTATTTTCATATAATTATCTCAAAACCCTTTTCATTTTATGAGTTTTGTGCAAGAAATATTTTTTTTCCATGTCAAGGGACATGAGTGGACACATTCCATCGATACTCTATTTGTGATGTTGTTCTAATTAACATTAACAATCAAACAATTTCCCGAAATAACTAATGCCCTTAGGCTTTTTTTTTTTTTTTCTTCTTTTTTGATTTTTACCATTGTAATATGATTTTTCTTAGCAACGCACTTGCTTTGAAATGAAACATGAGATTGTCACAAATGGCCCAACATTACAACCCACACTTTTTCTTAACAAGAAACAAACCCACCAATAATCATGATTACGTTTACGATGTTTTTCTTGTTAACATTAATAATCAAACAATTTCTTAAAATAACTAACGCCCCAAGTTTTTTTTCCATTGTAATATGATTTTTTTTTCTTAACAATACAATCGATGTGAGATGAAACATGAGATTGCAAAACATAGCCCAACATTACATTCCACTTTTTTTCTTGACAAAAAACAAAACCCGCCTATAATCATGATTGTGTTTTGAAATATGAAAAGTAGCTTTCTTCTCTTTAACAAGTAGCGCACGTGCAGGATGATGTTTGGTTACTTCATTGGCAGACAAGTAAACATCGCTGGGTTTTTTAATTCCTAAGCCCAGTCAACAACTTGTATGATTTTCATTGTGATCCTCTACTTTAATTAAACAACTGTAGATCTTAGAAAATTTTACCTAGAGACAGTTAAGCTGTATTATCAATATACAAAAAATTATAGTATCACTAAGTAAAAGTTGCATATAAGTTATAACATTTTTATATTCTTAAAAATAAGGAAATAATAATAAGTTATAACATTTTTAAATAAGAATTTAAAAGGAAAGAAAGGAATGAAAATAATAAAAAATAAAAATAAAAATAATTACGTAAATTCAATTCATACAACCAAATAAGTAACTATGTAAAAACATACATTTAATATTAAATTATATTTGAAAAAATCGACTTGTCAAAATATCTCAATTTACACACTCCTTTTTTTTCAATGTACAAAAAAAATATTTTTATGGCGGCTGAACAAAATATAGAGGAATTATTGTAGGGTTTTTTAAAAGAACTCTATTTTTAATTTTTATTTTTAAAATAATCCCAAAGTCGAGGATTTTAAACTTTTGTTCCTTCGTCGGAAACTGGATTCCAGCATAGTCATATGCCAAAATCCTAGTTTTTGGCTTATAAACAAATAAATAATGGAAGCCAAAATAAAAGCTGAAATCTGAGATTCTGACTCTCGTTCAAAATAAAAAAGAAAAAGATTTATTAAATGCATTTGACAACATCAACGTTCAGACTCTAGTTAAAAAAAAAAAAACAAAGTTGAATGAAACCAAATGCGGTCTTCTTCTCCTCCTCCAATCAAGTTTCCGGCCTTCCTCTCTGCAAAGTGCCAACGCCGTCGTTTTCCACAGATCCACCGCGGACAGACACTTCAATGATGTCGCAACGCCGCCATCGTTGGGAGTTGTCAAATCTCAAAGCTCTCAACAAATGAGATATAGGATTTAATTTAAAATTTTCAATTGTTTGGTAAATTTAAGAATTTAATTTGTAATCAAATTGAACGTGTAATAAAAATAAAATATTACTTTTTACACTCTATTGTCATCATCATATACCAATAAATTTTTATTACTGTACAATAAAAAATTACGTGAAATTTTTGTCACTATATATCAATACTCTACTCTCTACATAGTTCATTTTATGTGTATTATATTCATCACTTTACATATAATTATAAATATTAATTTTATTTAAAATCTAAATATCACATAAATGATATATATCTTTACTCAAAAGTAATTATCTTTTGTTGATAAGTATGTAAGGCTATAAAAAGTGTATCTTATTACAGAAAGAGATAACGACCGTTTAGTTGGAATATTATTATGATATAAGGAAAAAACGAGCTCGCATGATAGAGGAGTCCAAGGTGTTGACTCGTGATATGTGAGTCCTGGCTACGGAGGTTCCAGAGTGACGATCCTTATTCATGTTCAAAAAACTCAATAAAAATGTACAAAGATGTCGTACAATAAATAAGACGATAAAATAACCAGATGCCAGCGTGTTACTTTAAGTATCCAATGCTTAGGTTAATTGAAGAGTTTGCATTTGCCAGAAATAGTAAATTATTAAACCGTAAAATTTTAAATGTTATTAGTCATTCAGAATAGAAGTGAAACTATTACATGTTTGATTGATGAAGATAAATAAATAACTATAATTTAATATTAATTATGTATAACTCCTCATATGTTATTTTTACTTTTAGCAAATATGTTATTATCAAATTATGCATGTTTCCACATATGCTATAATCAAATTATACTCTAGTTACCCAATTACTAATGAAATTATTATTACAATATATAACAAATACTGCAACATTATATTAAATTTATAAAATTATTATATTTCAAATGTTAACAACAAAATTATCTAATACTATAATATTTCCGTAAAATTTTAAATAATTAAATAAAGAAATAGCAATAGAATTTGAAAGAAAAAAATAAGGCAAAAAGTTTGAAAAAATGTACAAACAAACAAGTTACAAGAAAATGCGTATAAATAACAATTAGTGCATAAATATTTTAAATATAAAATAATGAAATATCAAAAGTATTTAACAAATGATAGAATTTGTAGAATATAAATCTAAATTACATGGTTCGACAAAAAAAGAGAAAAGCGTTGAAAAATAAAATCAATTAACATAATGATAATTGTCTGAATTTATGTTTTCCAACCAAAATTAATTATTATTATAATAATAACACAATATAGATAAACAATAAAGAAATTTTCTATGCTATAAAAAATTTTGTGAACAATAATTTACTATTTCTATATTTATAAAAGCACTTCTACATTTATAAAAACACTTTTACAACAACGTGTTATACATATTAACAAAATTAAACATTAAAATTGTATCACTTATTATAATATAAAAGTATTAATATTTCATTTATGTTGAAATTATCAATTCTATTTAGATTGTATTTCACTGCAACAAAAAAATTCAAAGTATAAAAACCTTAAACCTATTATGAATTATTTAAATAAAATATCAAAGAGAGGTTATTTTGTGAACTGATTAATTTATTTTTTATACTTTTTTATTTGATAAAGTTGAGGCCAAAATCCTAGGATTTGACTTTAATTTACTGGGTTAGACTTCATTTAAATTTTTATTTTTATTTTTCAATTAAAGCCAAGAATCAAGGTCTTATCTTTAATTTTTTTTAAAATTAAAGTCAAAATTTGGATTTTCGACTGTCCATTGCCAAAAACAACTAGGGCACAAAACTTTAAAACCCAAATTTTAGGTCATTTATTTAAGAGTCAATTAAAAGTGTATTTTTTTAAAAAAGAACCCCAATTATTGTACATAAATTTATAATTATTAAACGAGTCTTCTTCACAAAAAAAGGGAATTTGATGTTATAATATAATCTATAGTCATAATATACAAGTCTTTCACCCTTTTCTTTGACTTATTTGTATTTGTCTTTCTCTCAAATTTTTATCCCTTTTTCATTTTTTTTTATCTTTCTTTAATTTTTATTTTAAATATTTTTATACTTGTGATTTCAAATATTTTTTTGCATATTATATTAAATAAAATAAAATTATAATATGTAAATCAGGGAGTGGGGGGAAATGGAAAATCTCTGCCCCTCTATTCCCGGTTCGGGGGCTACGGCCGCCTTGGCCCCAGTTCCCCACCGACACTTTGACTCCTTTTTAACCCTATTCTAATTATTTATTATTACTATTAGTATTACTATTATTAATATCTTTTAAAATAAATTTTGAATGGGTTGTATTCAAGCATTATATAAATATAAATTGATAATCACTATCAAAAGTAAATAAAAATTATATTCCAGTTAAATTCGAAAATAAAATTTGAGACCTCAATTTGCTGTAAATTAAACTTTAATGATAAGGCAACAAAAAGTTGGTTGTACTTGCAACCACCGGAAATTTTATAGAAACAACTCTATAAGAAATCAATTTTTATTGATGGATGTGTTCTTATTGTATTGAACATGTAATTAGATATTTTTCAATTAATTAAATTTAGGCTTTGTTTGGTGGGAAATTTGGAAGAGGATGAAAATGAAGATTTTGTTTGGATAAAAAATGTGTTTGGTTATAAAATTGTGATGGGATGAAAGTTTTGATTTTGACTTCGTGTGTGTGTGTGTGTGTGTGTGATATTACTAGTAAATATGGCACGCTCCATGTATGTACAGAATTACTTATAAATTATAAAATTATTATATTTTAAATAATATAATTCATTAATTTAAAATATAAAGAATGTTTAAATTAAGAAAAAAATCAAAGGTATAAAGATTTGAAAAGAGATAGAAAAACTAATAAAAAATATGTTAAAAAGAAAAATACAAAACAATAGAAAAATAAATATACTTAAAAATAAATTTTCACTTTACAATGTACTATTAAAAAGTTTTACTTTTATTATAATAAAAGTATAAATACACGGTACGCCAAAGAAGTAATTACATTTGAAAGTGTGAAGGTAATAGTGTAAATTTTTTAACTAAGAATAATGTCGTAAATGTACAACGTGAAACCAAATTAGGACAAGACTTTTAATAATATAATATAAAGTTTGAAAAACGTGATAGTATATATGTATAATAATTAGTTTTAGAGTATATATAGATATATATACGTGAACATATATTGTACATATATGTATTGACCATTAAATTTTAAATATTTGTCTCTACGTCAGATAACATCAAAATACTATATAAATGTAAAATTTGAACAAAAAAAATTGTTAAATTGCATGATTGAACTAAAAAAATGTTGAAGGGACGCAAGAAGTTAAAACAAAAAAAAAAAAAAAGAGTAAGCGAACATTGCCACATCAATTTTAATACTTCGAATTTTGTATGGATGCATTTTGAGAATAAGAACATGGCAGTAATGGCATCGTGTTCTTCTTGGTGTGTTGCATGCCTGCGTGCATCCAAGTGAAAAACACTCAGTCAATGTTCACACCAAATAATGAAGATTATTATGCGACGGCGTCTAAGTATTTCTTGCTGCGTTGAATTCATTGGGCATTAATATTGGTGATTGTTTTAGCCAACCACACGATGTGTGGCATATAAATAATCAATGGATATGCAACCCTTTTTTGTGGTAATGGGATTCATAATTGATAGCAGTCGTCACATGATTTAGTGGGATTGTTTTTAACATGGTTGCGGAAATCAAGAATATTTCCAATAAATAAGCCAATGTTTGGTTGCTCTTTTTTATGGGTTTAAATGGTGTAGATTTGTATACTATATAGGACGAGAAAAAGTGGATAGCAACTGCCCTTGCCTTCAAAGTTAATATAATAAAATGTCTTTTGCTTTTGAATTTCCCTTTTAAGCTTTTCATATTTTCTCTCTCTTTTTTTACTATTTATTTTGTTATCCCCTCACTTTTTTTTTTCTTTTTCTCATCTTATGAAAATTATCCAATATAATTTTAATTTTTGATAACTTATTTTTCATGTTAAAATTTTTTAAAATTTAAGAGAGTTTTATTATCATAATTTTTAATTTTAATAATTCATTTTTATTATTAAAAATTTTGAAATATGATTAATTTAACTTTATTATCATTAATAAAAAAAATTAATGCACATGTAGAGTAAATAATTTTTACCAAATAATAAATTATATCTATACTATATGGAATGTGGGAAAATTGAATAATACTAGTCTTCAAAATTAATATATTAAAATGTCTTTTTTCTTTTAAATTTCTTTTTTAAACTTATAATATTTTTCTCTTCTCATTTTTGACTATTTATTTTGCTATCTCCTAATTGTTTTCTTTCTCTCATCTTATAAAAATTATCCAACATAATTTTTATTTTGGATAAATTCATTTTAATATTAATTTTTTAAAAAAATTAAGCGATTTAAATTTTATTATCATAATTTTTAATTTTAATAATTCATTTTTATTATTAAAAATTTTAAAATGTGATTAATTTACTTTTATTGTCATTAATAAAAAATTAATTCACAATAGAGTAAATAATGTTTACTAAAGGATAAATTATAAAGGAAGATGTATATGTAATTCTTTCAATATATTTGTACAATAAAAATAGAACGTTGTTTGTGATAAAAAAAAAAAATATTATATTTTTAATTAAAATTTAGACACACAATGAGTGTGCAACCGTAGCTAATATTTGATTATCATTGAGGTAATTTCCCGAAAAAACAAACACCTAAAATAACTATCAAATATCTATACGTCATGCAGTAATGAGACAAACAATTTTGGAGGTTTTTTGAGGTGGGGTTTTTTTCCAAAGGTTTTTGTTTTTTCTAATGTTATGATATTGTGATTTGCATTTTTATTGTTATATTTTTTGATGGCATTTCTTTTTTTTAGGGTTTCAATGTTTGTTATGGCAGGTTTATTTGATAAATGAAAAATAAATTGTACTGTCAATATTAAATCTATACTTTTTGTTTGAATTTCAATATTTAAAATTTTTTGGTGCAAGATAATAGGTCAAACAAAATTTAGTTTAATTGATTGCCTTAATCAAATTCAATTTATCAAATTTTAAAGTTGACTCGATTGTCAGAAATTAATTAATTGTCCAACCCAAATAAACTTGATGGAAGCATGAGGTTCATGAGAATTTTTTGGAATATTAAATGGTTTGTTATAATTTTTTTTAAGGTCCTCTAGAAATTTTGAGCCAAACATCCAAGCCTCATATTTCTTTAGGCTTGTAGAAAAAAACATTTCAAACATAGATATATATTTTTTAAAATAATTTTTTTTACTCTTTTTATGCATAAAAACATATTCAGAATTTAATCAATAGATTCAAATATTACATTATTACCTACACACTCTCACATTTATATATATATATATATATATACATATATATATGTGTGTATTACATCATAAAAATATTTTTTCTAGATATCATTACATAATCCAATTGTTATATAATATTACATACGACAAACACACAACAGGAACAAGCAAGACATACATGCTTGTTATTTTTCTGTTATCTATAAACAGTCAAGCAAAATATACACTTGTTTTTCACCCATCAAAATGATAATTAAACAAAACCACTTTATTTATTTGTGTGAAATTTATAAATAGTTGTAAAGGTAAGAAGGTATACTGGATTTGACCATATTTACAAGTAGATACCGTTCAACAACATAAATAAATGTAAGTATACAATTTTAGTGATGTTATGAAGCGATGATGTATTAAGATAATAATTTACTTCTAGGCTATGTTTGGAACTTAACTTTCAACTCAAACATATTATTTCAAACTTTATACTACTAAATATACTATTTAATAATATTTTTTTTATGTAAATTCAAATGCAAAAATTTCCTATCTCATATCTATGACTAAATAATTATTTTAAAAATTCACCATTAAATCAATACTCATATATATATATATATATCATAATATATTCACATTTATTTTTATTTATATCGTGTAATATATTCATTATCTTTATAAATTATTATATCATCTAATCATTATTATATATATATATTCAAATGAATTATATCATTCATTCTAAATATATTACTCATATCAACGTTACTTTTACCAAATATCATATTCAACTAAAACCCATCTCCCAAACATAACCTCGAGGCATAAATGTGTTTATATAGGATTTTTTTTTTTTTTGTGACTTTATGTATATAAATGATTTTTTGATTTTGAATATAGTCAATGGATAGATTTTAAATATTTGTGTAAGTATATATGAGAAATATATAAAAATATATATACATATATATATTTAAAGTATTATTAAGTTGTATTTTTGTGTATGTGTTTGCCAAACATAGCCAAAAATTTTAAGTTCATTGGAAATTAAAATTTAATTTATTTTTCTATCTCTTTGTAGAAGCATGTATAATAGGTTTTTTGTGCATTTTATGCGCCTAGAAATTAAATAAAATATTTTTTAATATGGTATAATTTTATATATAATTTAATAATACATATTACATACTATTAAACTTACTTCACTCACTATCAATATAAATGCAATTAATTAGATAAAAATACTTTATATTTACATACACATATAAATTATAATGAAATTATTTTGATATATTTTTGATAAGTAGTGTACATAGGTGTCTGTGACCTTAACATTACGTTGGTTTTTAAAATTTAAATTGGAAAGGATGAAAATGTTAAGAAAAATTATTTTAGTTGTTTGATTAATAAGAAAAATTCAATAAAAAATGAAAATCAAATGGAAATTATAATTTTAACTAAGAAAAAATTATTTTCTCATAAAAAGTTGATAATATAGAAGGAAAACTATTTTGACTCTTATTCTTCTTCCAAAAAATTCATTAATTTTATTTCTTTTATTTATTCATTCATTATTTTTTTCAAATGATAAAAAATTTTAATTTAATTTGATTTCTTTTTTCTTAATTTTTATTTTCTTATTAAAATACTTTCAACGAAACACTACATAAAATTTTAAATTTTTTTCATTTTTTAATTTTTCTATTATTTTTCTTTCTACTTTAAATTCAAAAAATCAAACAAACAGTAAGAAAAAGAGTTACAAGCCATACAATACACCCAAAAAAAAAAAAAAAAGTGAGACTCATTTGAAAGAAACAAATATTTCTTAAAAGTTTATGTTGCTCTATATTGATTAATATAACAATTTACTTGGAAATAAGTGAAATAAGTCGTTATAGATGCACACTCAGACGCGTATAAATTCTAATTCAAAACATAATATTTTTTTTTATTATTCACATAATTCTATTTCTATAGTAGAAATATTTTGAAATATAACCCACACACACACACACACACATCTTTTAATTTGTCATTTAGTAGAAATTGCTTATTCAAATAATATACGTAATTTTAAGTTAAAATTATATTATAAAATTTATACAAAACAAGAGAAAGAAAAAATTGAAGAAAAACAAAATAATTAGCCAAAAAATAAAGAGAAAATAAAAAAAAGAAAGTCATATTAATAAATTAATATTAAAAACCAAGATCCTCTTACACGTAAATACGTAATATGTTATAAAATTATACAAATCAAATGCTAATTATTGTAAGGCATTAAGTGTGTCATTTAAAAAATATATATATATAGAGAGAGAATTTAAAAAAAAAGAAATAAAAAAAATATATATATATAGAGAGAGAGAGAGAGAGAGCCTTTGTCATTCTTTGATTATTTACCCTCTCTCGCTCTCTCTCTCACACACACACACACACACTGCAACGATTTCAAGAACCAAGATCCTCTTACACGTAAATATATAATATGTTATAAAATTATTCAAATCAAATATTAATTATTGGAAGGCATTAAGTATGTCATTTTTGCTGATAAATATATAGAGAGAAAATTAAAAAAAGAAATAAAAAAATATATACAGAGAGAGAGAGAGAACCGTTGACATTCGTTGATCATCCCCCCCCCCCCCCCCCCCTCCTCTCTTACACTGCAACGATTTCAGTTCAGACCCCATTTGCCCTTTCCGCATTCACGGACCGTTGAACTCCGTAACCCTAATGTTCACTGTCAATAAAAATCAACATCGACCTCCTTGCAAAAGTAAAACCCCAATAATATATAGTAGAAAGAAGAGAAGGCAGGAGCCCTCTTCCGTATTCTTCTCCCCTTTCCAGTTGTCTGCATTTTCCCACAAAATTTTTTTTATCCCTGCTTTTTGTTTCTTCTGCTGCTCCGCTTTTTCATCACTCCTGATTCCAATTCTTACTCCTCTGGGCCGATTGACTTCGACTCGGTTGAGGGGTTTCCTGATTAACAAGTTTTATTTTGCTTGCTCCCTCTTCTTCTTCTTTTTTTTTTTCCGTCTTCAGTTTTTTTTCCCCGTTTCAGTTCACTGAGAAGGTTGGGTGGATTGTGATGTAGTTTGAATTAACGAAAGCTGGAATTTAGAGTCGGTGTTGATGAAGAATCTGAGGTTTTAGGTAGTGAATTTGGGGGTCAAGTTTCTCATGGATCGGTGGTCAATGGCCACGATCTTGTACACGGGCTTTCACTGGTTAATTCTGGTGATTTCCAGATTCTCGTGGGTTTCTGCCAACGCTGAAGGTTTGTTTTTTCGCTTTCTCTTGATTATATTTACCTTTATTAGCTGTTCAGTTTTTTGGGGTTTCCTTATGTTGCTTTGAATTTATCTGATGTAATGGTTGCACGTTGACTTGAAGTTAGGGTAAATTTGTTTTTTGATGCCAGACACCGAATTCGTGGATTTCTAAGCCAATTCGCGGAAATCTACTTTTTAAAGAAGTTTACTTTTTTTGAGATTCCATTGAACGAATGAGTCGTCTTTATAAATAAAATAGAGGATTATAAATGAAGCAAATTTAGGAAGGCTTTCAACTAAGAAACTGTCAATGATTATGAACAGTTTTGTTCTGTTTTAAGGAGGGGAATATTTACTCATAAAAGACTGTATGAAGCCATGATTCTGTATTTGGGTCTTGTCAATTATAGAATGAGTATGCTTCTGTTGGTTCCTTTGAACAGAATTCTTTCACTATTCCAGACAAGTTAGAATAAATGTTGACGGATTGTTAGATAAGGTTAAAGCATATGCCATAATTCTTGGTTTGGTGATCGTTATTGTTGTGCTGTTAATTTATAGCTTAATTAGAGCATGAAAACTTATTTGTGTCAGGTGATGCTTTGAATGCATTGAAGAGCAATTTGGCCGATCCTAACAATGTACTGCAGAGTTGGGATCCGACCCTTGTCAATCCTTGCACTTGGTTTCATGTAACATGCAACAGTGAGAATAGTGTTACTCGAGTGTAAGCCTGGTTATATGTGTCAATGCTTAATTTGATTCGATTGCAGCATTATCAGATTGTTATATGCTCTTACACAGTGATCTTGGGAATGCAAATTTGACTGGTCAACTGGTTCCCCAGCTTGGTCAACTTCCTAATTTGCAGTACTTGTAAGTCAAGCTTTTGTAAATCTAAATTTTGTATTTTTATTACTATTTTTCGCTACTTCATTATAACTTTCTGCTTCCTATCTAGCATTTCATATTCTTCCTACAAGGGTTAAAAGTTTCCTGGTTCTTTATGACCACGTGAAAATAGTTTTATTTTGTTGATTGAAGCTTCACCCTAAGCAAAGATAAGGGTAGCAAATTTATCCACATCAATGCATTGGTGGATGTAAATTCTCTGTAACTTCTTTGGAAAATAGAGTTTAAAAATATATAAGCCTAGAATGTGGCTTCAATGCTTCCATGCTAGTTTCAGTAAGGCCTACTCTAAAAAAATTGCTAAGGTTATGAGGGGGTTGGTTAAATGAAGGAAAATGAATTGCTTATGATGTCTTTTTGAACAAATTGGTGAGATAAATTTGATAGTCCTTCTCTCTCCCTCTCTCACATTCTCCATGTGTGTTATTTTGGCAGGGAACTTTACAGTAATAACATTTCTGGAAGAATTCCAAATGAGCTTGGAAACTTGACTGACTTGGTGAGCTTGGATCTTTATCTGAACGGTCTAGACGGTTCAATTCCTGACACATTGAGCAAGCTTAAGAGGCTACGCTTCTTGTATGGGTTTCTCTTTATTGAACTTGCTAATGATTTGTCCTGTGTCTTTATGCTTGAGATGTCTTTCCTGCTTTATATGTAGGATATTTAGCATTCAGAACTAACTGACATAATGGATTTTGAATTTTCTTTTTGGCATATACATGCAGACTAAATTTATTGATGGTTTTTAAAACTCAATTCTCATTTTATATCTTGTCAACAGTACGAAAAATCATTTAAACTTTTGCAATGTGTTAGTATGGTGTATGTACTTTGTGCATGAGAAGCTGAAAGGGTCAAATTCTGATGCTGCCTCTGTTTCCCGTACAGTCTGCTTTATTTGATGATAGCACTGACGTATTTATTTTTCTCTATTATTGATATTTTTTTATTTGAACCTAAATTATGATGAATTACCCTTGAACTGTGTAGGAGGCTCAACAACAACAGTTTGAATGGACAAATTCCCGTGTCTCTGACCACCATCAATACCCTTCAAGTCCTGTATGCAGGAAGACAATGGATTATCATTTATATCATTCTTTTACTTTCAGTCTTTTGATGTACTAATATTTATTACTTGTTTAAATATATACAGTGATCTTTCAAATAATCAGCTCACAGGACCAATTCCAGTTAATGGATCATTTCAGCTTTTCACTCCTATCAGGTTTAAAGCAATTGTTTTTGCTTTCTTTATCATACGTGGAGTGATCTATCGTATTATAACTGACTTATGACTTTCTATCAGTTTTGGCAATAATCGTTTGGAACCTCTTCCTGTGTCACCGCCACCTCCAATTCAACCAACCACCCCATCTCCTTCTGGAGGTTTGTCCATCCTCTTTGTTTCACCATCTTTCACTTCTTGAGTTTGTTTTTTTCTATCCTTGTTTTGTTTAAGAAATAAAATACAAACAATTTTTAAAGTCAGCAAATGCTTTTACATCTCAAGAACCTGCTACTTTATGAGAAATTATGGCACTTGTACAATATACATTTGGTTGAACAATTTGCTTCCGTTCACATTCCAGAATTGGTGTATCTTTGATAATTTCAACTTTGTGCTGTCAACTTCAAGGACTAATGAGTCATTTGCTACTAAAACAACCTTGTAGATTATGAGTTGTCATCTGAACAAAAGGTATAGGCTTACAAATGATTTACTATTGCAGTTGGTAACAGTGCTACTGGAGCAATTGCAGGAGGTGTGGCAGCTGGGGCTGCCCTTCTCTTTGCTGCTCCTGCAATTGCACTTGCTTTGTACCGGCGGAGGAAGCCGCAAGATCATTTCTTTGATGTTCCTGGTTAGTGAATTAGTAAGTTTAAATGTCATGGTATAGCATATATTGTCAATTTTCACTTACGTTGTGTTTAATTGCAGCTGAGGAGGATCCGGAAGTTCACCTGGGACAACTCAAAAGATTCTCCCTACGTGAACTCCAAGTTGCAACAGATAATTTTAGTAACAGAAATATTCTTGGCAGAGGTGGATTTGGTAAGGTTTACAAAGGCCGATTGGCGGATGGCTCTCTAGTGGCAGTGAAAAGACTGAAAGAGGAGCGGACTCAAGGCGGAGAGCTGCAGTTTCAAACAGAAGTAGAAATGATTAGCATGGCAGTGCATCGAAATTTACTTCGCCTGCGAGGCTTTTGCATGACGCCGACCGAAAGACTGCTTGTTTATCCTTTTATGGTTAATGGAAGCGTTGCATCATGCTTAAGAGGTAGTCTGGATCTGATTTTCATGTTCTATTTTAACCTTGACAACTTGATCAGGTGACTCTGCATATGGCATCCTGTTTAACTACCCTTAAAAACTCAATGGAATGAGCTCGCATCATCCTTTAAATTTGAAATATTTTGCAAGATCATGCCATTGCTTTGAGCTAGGTATTTGGATTGCGTACAGCAGTCCAATTCGTATTTGTGCTGTGTCTAATGACCTTCTTGATACATTATTTCAGAGCGACCAGAATCACAACCTTCACTTGATTGGCCTATAAGAAAACGGATAGCATTGGGGTCTGCGAGGGGACTTGCTTATTTGCATGATCACTGTGATCCTAAAATTATTCATCGTGATGTCAAAGCTGCCAATATACTGTTGGACGAGGACTTTGAAGCAGTTGTTGGCGACTTTGGGTTGGCAAAACTCATGGACTACAAGGACACACATGTTACCACGGCTGTGCGTGGAACGATTGGTCATATAGCTCCTGAGTACTTGTCAACTGGCAAATCTTCTGAGAAAACAGATGTTTTCGGTTATGGGGTCATGCTTCTTGAGCTGATCACTGGGCAAAGAGCTTTCGATCTTGCTCGCCTTGCTAACGATGACGACGTCATGTTACTAGATTGGGCAAGTTTCACTTCAAATCTGCTTTTTCCCTACTTTTATGTTGTTCCTATCTGAAAGCCTCATATCCAATTTGCAGTTAACATAGAAAGCCAAAAATTCCTTCATTTTTACGGTCTGCTGAGGCCTTCCCCAAACTTTGATATTCTCGCATGTCTTACACACCTTTTCACTGGCTTTTCTGATTTCACTGACACCATGGTGACATTTCTGGTGTGATATTTGAGTTGTTAATATGATCTCAGGTCAAGGGACTTCTAAAGGAGAAAAGGCTGGAAACATTAGTTGATGCAGATCTTCAAGGCAATTACAATGAGGAGGAGGTGGAACAGCTGATCCAAGTAGCTCTACTCTGCACGCAGAGCTCTCCAATGGAACGTCCCAAGATGTCGGAAGTAGTGAGGATGCTGGAAGGTGATGGCTTGGCCGAGAGGTGGGAGGAGTGGCAGAAGGATGAGATGTTCCGTCAGGAGTTCAATCACACGCATCACCCCACTGACTGGATTATTGCCGACTCCACTTCTAACCTCCGACCTGATGAACTGTCGGGGCCAAGATGACGATCCTTCCCCAGTTCTAAGAGACTATTGGGTTAGAGGCCTTGTGTATTTGGTTGATCCTTGTCGTCTCTGTATATGATTTTCTTTCATTCTCGTTACCTTTTGACTTCTCCATTGTCCGAGTTCCAGCCCCTTTTTTCATGTCCCAGAAGAGAATTTTTGATGATGCAGGAATGTTTCGTGCTCAAAATAGGTTTTCAGGGGTCACATTCGAATTGTAGTGAAACTACCAATGTACTTTTATTTTTTCATCAGTGCGCTCACTTTATGTATTGAATGGCAAGAGGTTGTTATTAGAAGTAATCACCTTCAGTCCCCAGCAACTATTGTAATCTCAGAATAAAAGGTACATTTTTCTTCCACCGAGCAACTTCCCTTGTATCACAAATTCATCAGAACTAGTGAGTCATCCTTTGATCTGTTTTTTATTTCTCCAGCACATTCTAATCAAGAATGAGATCTCCGATGAAATCTGATATAAATTATCATCCTACCCCTGTGCAATGTCATGCCTAGCGGGAGTGTTCTCCCAACCACGGGACTGTAGTGTCACTTGGGGACTCAACAGTTCTCCACCTGTTGTAACGCACAAAGTTACTAAGAAGCCCTCTTGTCTATAACCTCACCTCTGAATGAACCGGAATCTTGGGGACCATTCATCAGAGTCAATCAAACAAGTCTTTACTACAATGCATTGGGCATCTTGAATGTGTTGACATCGAAAACCATGAGTGACGAGCCATCTTGTCTGACCGGTGAAATATCTCCAAACAGAAGGGAACTTGAAGAACTCAGAGAAGTACATCAATGGGAGCAGATGAAATAGATGAGTTTACACAACATTAGATGACCGGAACATGGTGGCACCATGATCTACTCATAAAACAGTGCGGCTACTGAAGTTTTACATTTAAAAGTAACACTACAACTACAATAATGTACAGACTGTAATTTTGGTTGTCCGAAATAGTTTACGGCATAAATCTTCACTTTCTGCCGGCAGTTGCAGCCCGTGGTTTGCTTTTGACCTCAGCCTCCTGTTTGAATAGCAGAGATACAACAATCATAGTAGGAGATAGAAGATTGGATTTCAACTAAAAGAAATTCAATGTGACACTTCACTACGGCAAGAAAGGGGTACCTGTGGCAGATGTAAGTATAAAAGGGTCTTCGCTGTTGATGGATTATGATTTTCGGCACCTTTACTCCAATCATAACAGACCTGAATTTTGAAGGGTGACCAAATCCAGAACATTTAGCATGTTTTACTTTACGACACATGATGAGCAGTGTAAGTCTAGTATTTAGACTTCGTATAGTAACTAGATGCTCCTCTAGGGCTATAGAACTAAACAAGGTTAACATTGACAGGACATTCAACAATAGTTTAGTAGTGGTCAAATAAGGTTGCCGTCTTCCTTTTTTTTTTTATTCCAAATATATGATAAGAAAATTGTGACGTATCATACTCAAGCACAGATCTGAAGCATGGATAGAACCATCATTGTTGAATGTGCTGCGAGTAATTGGCTGGTTGCATCTCACCATAGCCTTAAATTATTAGGAAAAGAAGTGAACAATGTTAAAGAAATGAGATGAGGACTACATCAGAGAAACAAGAATTCTAGAACAAAATGATTAATGAAGCAGAAGTCTGTTAAACCTTAAGCCTCTGCTTGCTGTCTTTGATAACTTAAACAATAATATAAATAAAAGAAAAATGGAAAAAAATAACTTAAACAATGATAATTATGTTTGTTATGCAACAAAAAGGCTTATGAAGTTAATAATATAGTATAGGTAGACAATAATATAACTATAGACATATAGTATAGCAAAAAAAATAAGGACATGTTAGTAATTATATTTGAACGTGTCAGTTAATGGTGTAAATTTATTAATTAAGGATACTGCTAATTTACAGTAGAAAACTTGATTAGACCAAAACCTTTAATAGTACAATGTAGTTATAGGACAAAATTATCGTATAACAAAAAATTCGTATAAGGTTGAATAAATTTGGATCAAGTTAAATATTTGTGGCTTATAACATCTAACTTTAATTATCTGATTCTTTATTTAAGATTGTTTGCTTGAAATTTGAACAATTTTAAAAAAAAATGACTTGTGGTTGATCTTCTTTGAGGATTGTTCAGATTTCAATTAATGTTGTTTTTTGGGTTTAACATTACAATCGTCGATCAGATATTGGAATTTGAAAAATGCTTTGAATTTAGTAACGAATTTCTTAAATTTTTTAAAGAACTTATTGAATTAGACAACAAACTCCTTAAATTTGATAATGAACTCATTGAATTTAACAATGAATTCATTTAATTTTGTGAAGAACTTTTTGAATTTAGTCAAAAATGCATTGGATGTTCTTAAAAAAGTCAGAGAGAATTTGAGGAAAACTCAAATTTTCAACTATTTCAATTATGTCACCTGTCCTCTCTCTTCTATGAAATATGATTTTTATTTATAGTTATAAAAGAAATATTGTAACTACATTAACTTACTGATATTATGTGACTTATTAGATATTACAACTCGAAACCTATCAAATAATTTAATTGATAAATTTAATCTTACAGAGTCTTAATTTCTCAAACTTGTAATAGGATCTCGCTACTTATCGTTATTTGATTGATCAATTAAAATATTATTTATTTATTTATTTATTTTTAAAAATATATTTATTTAAATTTCTAAAATATAAATAGTATTTATTGAATTGATATTCTACATCATATTTTTCACGTGTCGTAATTTAATTGGATAAAAAAATTTTGCATGTCTACAGTAGTATAGAAGTATAGATAAATCATACAGTAGGAATAGAAAATCCAAATATGAAATATGGAAAAACTCATGCATGAACTAAGAAACTTCATGGATAACGGATCTCTTTATTTAATATTTAAATTTTAAATGAAAAAAAGGGAGGTAATAAAAGAAAAAGATTTGGGCCTTTTGTTCGGCCCAGATTCTTGATCAAGTCCATTATAAGCATAGTGAACTACATCAGGCCTCCTTTCAAATTCGGGCTTTGATTGTGTAAACGGTCTAGCCCACTTAATCTGTACATAGACATGGGCTTTTCTTAGTTTGTACTATTATTATGTTAATAAGCACGAGGTAAAATTACACAAATACTATTTATTTTAACTTCTCTTGTTTTCTATCCTTTATTTTTATTTTTCTAATAAATAATTACTTTTATTTGTATTTTTGCAATCAAAATTTTTCTCTTTTCAAATTCTTTTGTCATTCCTTATTTTGTTATTTTTTATATTTTTTTACCTACATCTATACCATAGTATCTAAAAAATAAACCTTTCATTTTGAACAACATAAAATTAAACAATTATCTTTATTCAAATTATTTTATTTTTTTCCATCCTTTTTTTCCTTGTTACTCTTTCAACTTATTATTTTATTTGTGTTTTCTTTCAAAATTTCTATTCATATTCTTTTGATCTTCCTTTATTTTTTATTTAGAAAATTTTCATACCATTTAAATAATGTTATATCTATTATTTTGAATACCATACTTCATAATTTATATGTGATTTGCATACAGATAAAGCGTGTAACTTTAATAATTGGTTATTATTAGTAAAAGAACAAGGTAAATGTAATATTACAGGGCATTAGACAAAACCTAATCAAAACTAGTAAAAATTGTATACTCAATTTAGTGTATTCAACTTTGTTTATAAATTATGAAATTATTATATATGAAATAATAAAAATATAAGAACAAGAAAAAGAAAACAAAAAAATAAAAGAACTTAAATAAAGATAATTGTGTAACTTTATGCTATGCAACAAGAAAGGCTTATTAACCTAATAACATAGTATAGGTAGACAACAATATAGCTATAAATATATATAGTATATGAAAGAAATAAGGATACGTTAGTAATTATATTTAAAAGTGTAAAGTAATGCTGTAAATTTATTAATCGAGGATAATGCTGTAAATTTACAATAGAAGGTCCAATTAGACCAAAACTTTTAATATTACAATATAGTATAGAAGTATAGATAAATCATAAAATTGCAATAGAAAATCCAAATATGAATTATGGTCAAACTCATACAATATCTAAGAAACTTCATGGATGATGGGTCCACAAAGTTGTTGGGAAACTTGTTTTGGAAAATATTAAAGAAGGGGTGTACGGGTCATTGTCATTAAATTTCCAAAAGATTCTCATGCAACTTCTAGGATGTGTCGCAAGTTTCAACCCTGTTTCAACCCTACACAAGTCATTCCTATGCAGAAAGTCTTGAGATGTGTGAAAAGGCAGTGAGTGCAATTGAAGTTTGCGCGTGGAAATGTGGAAAAATCGGGTCTTGATTTTGTTTTTGTATTATTTTCATTCCCAAGCTATAAATGCTTATTATTGAATAATTTTGTTTGTGTTTTACTTTGATTACCTTTAAAATGAAGTTTAATTTCTGCTGTTCCAACTTAAATTCAAATGCAAAAGTAACAAAATATTAGAAAATTATTTTCCAAAGAAAAAAAATGTAGAAGAGCAAAAACACAAACAAGAAAAGTTAATCCATGGTGCAGAAGCATCTCTCTCTCTCTCTTTTTCTTTTTCTTTTTCTTTTCTTTCCCTTCCCTTTCCTTTTTCTATTATTCTTTTTTCCAAATTTTGTGCTTTTTGGTTGGACATTTTTTTTTCACTTTTTGAAATTATTTACCGATTTTTCTTTTTATATTTAGGTTAAATTTTAACTTTCTCTTCTATTTTTTCTTCATTTCGTAAACTTTTGTCAGTCAAATTATTTTGCAATTAGAAAGACAATACATAATTGTGCATATTAACATGTGTTTGGTTCTTATTCATTTTTTATGATTACTTCAATTCTTAATTTCTTGAAATAATAAATTTGAAACACAAAATATTAAGAAAAGAGTTTGAAAGTAATGGAGAAAAATCGCAGGAAATAGAAAAAAAAAAGCATACAGAAAATAAAACATTGGGAAAGGAATATCAAGAAATAAAATATATACTTATAATTATATAGTGCTACAAAGCACTGCATTAGATCTCTTCGAAAATGTAATTGGATGTTTAAAATTATGGTAAATGTTACAATTATATATTAAAAAATATAAAAAACTCATTAATGATTAAAATTGTGACATTTGTTAGTATCTACAACGCTACCGACATTAGAATGCAGCATCTATTAAACCTAATGTCCATGTAAATAACTGCTGAAGAGGAGAAAGACAATGGATGTGCTTGGTTGAATGTAATTTCTCAAATCTCTTATCCCATTTATACATTAAAATTGGTCCATTTACTTAGTTTTCTTGAAAACTCTAAAAAACTTTTGACACTACTTTCCTTTCAAGATTACTCCTCCCTATTTCATTCCCAATAATAGTTCATTCCATCTGCGTCATTAAATTATTCTTATAAAAACATTACACTAATAAGACTTTATTCAAGTATTATTATATGATATTATTCTTACAAATATGTCATACTAATAATATTTTATCTAATCATTATATTATATTATTCTTACAAATATACATATGACATGTTTGTTTCTCTTTTAGAATCTATTCATCACCGCTTAAAAATTTTACAAACAAAATATATTGTCATATAATTGTTTTTTTCAAATTCAAATTCAAAAATTTCTCCCTACTATATTTTATAACTAACTAATAATTTTTAATTATTATATATATATATACACACACATAATCAAATCAATATTTATGTCTATAATTTTTTTAATTACATTTATTTTTTTATTACTCTATAAACATATATACTATTATATCATTTTGTTATTATTATTATATATTAAATAAATATAAAAATAATTTTTCCAAATCTTACCAACAAAATATAATTTTTCTCTTCAATCAAATCACACCCAAAATTTCCTCCAATCTTAATTTTAAAACAATCATAGCCCTGTCAATTATGACCTAAAATAATTGGGTTGTGCATAAATGGAGTCAACCAACCAGTTACCCTCTAATTTCATGCGAACAAGCAAGAGAAAAGAAGGGGAATCGACCCTTGGCCGCACCTTGCAGGGATGACCGGACTTTTGTCATTTTTTCCCCTGAAAAGTCTCAGCAGATTACTTTCTGTTTCTGGTTAGTGAATTAGTAAGTTTAAATGTCATCGTATGGCATATATTGTCAATTTTCACTTACGTTGTGTTTAATTGCAGCTGAGGAGGATCCGGAAGTTCACCTAGGACAGCTCGAAAGATTCTCCCTACATGAACTCCAAGTTGCAACAGATAATTTTAGTAACAGAAATATTCTTGGCCGAGGTGGATTTGGTAAGGTTTACAAAGGCCGATTGGCGGATGGCTCTCTAGTCGCAGTGAAAAGACTGAGAAAGGTGCGGAGTCAAGGCGGACAGCTGCAGTTTCAAACAGAAGTAGAATTGATTAGCATGGCAGTGCATCGAAATTTACTTCGCCTGCGAGGCTTTTGCATGACGCCGACCGAAAGGCTGCTTGTTTATCCTTTTATGGTTAATGGAAGCGTTGCATCATGCTTAAGAGGTAGTCTGGATCTGATTTTCATGTTCTATTTTAACCTTGACAACTTGATCAGGTGACTCTGCATATGGCATCCTGTTTAACTACCCTTAAAAACACAACGGGATGAGCTCGCATCATCCTTGAAATTTGAAATATTTTGCAAGATCATGCCATTGCTTCGAGCTAGGTATTTGGACTGCGTACGGCAGTCCAATTTGTGTTTGTGCTGTGTCTAATGACCTTCTTGATACATTATTTCAGCGCGACCAGAATCACAACCTTCACTTGATTGGCCTATAAGAAAACGGATAGCAGTGGGGGCTGCGAGGGGACTTGCTTATTTGCATGATCACTGTGATCCTAAAATTATTCATCGTGATGTCAAAGCTGCCAATATACTGTTGGACGAGGACTTTGAAGCAGTTGTTGGCGACTTTGGGTTGGCAAAACTCATGGACTACAAGGACACACATGTTACCACGGCTGTGCGTGGAACGATTGGTCATATAGCTCCTGAGTACTTGTCAACTGGCAAATCTTCTGAGAAAACAGATGTTTTCGGTTATGGGGTCATGCTTCTTGAGCTGATCACTGGGCAAAGAGCTTTCGATCTTGCTCGCCTTGCTAACGATGACGACGTCATGTTACTAGATTGGGCAAGTTTCACTTCAAATCTGCTTTTTCCCTACTTTTATGTTGTTCCTATCTGAAAGCCTCATATCCAATTTGCAGTTAACATAGAAAGCCAAAAATTCCTTCTTTTTTACGGTCTGCTGAGGCCTTCCCCAAACTTTGATATTCTCGCATGTCTTACAGACCTTTTCACTGGCTCTTCTGACTTCACTGACACCATGGTGACATTTCTGGTGTGATATTTGAGTTGTTAATATGATCTCAGGTCAAGGGACTTCTAAAGGAGAAAAGGATGGAAACATTAGTTGATGCAGATCTTCAAGGCAATTACAATGAGGAGGAGGTGGAACAGCTGATCCAAGTAGCTCTACTCTGCACGCAGAGCTCTCCAATGGAACGTCCCAAGATGTCGGAAGTAGTGAGGATGCTGGAAGGTGATGGCTTGGCCGAGAGGTGGGAGGAGTGGCAGAAGGATGAGATGTTCCGTCAGGAGTTCAATCACACGCATCACCCAACTGACTGGATTATCGCCGACTCCACTTCTAACCTCCGACCTGATGAACTGTCGGGGCCAAGATGACGATCCTTCCCCGGTTCTAAGAGACTCTTGGGTTAGAGGCCTTCTGTATTTGGTTGATCCTTGTCGTCTCTGTATATGATTTTCTTTCAATCTCGTTACCTTTTGACTTTTCCATTGTCCGAGTTCCAGCCCTTTTTTTTATGTCCCAGAAGAGAATTTTTGATGATGCAGAAATGTTTCGTGCTCAAAATAGGTTTTCAGGTGTCACATTCACTGCAGGAATTATAGTGAAACGACCAATGAACTTTTATTTTTTCATCAGTGCGCTCACTTTATGTATTGAATGGCAAGAGGTTATTAGAAGTAATCACCTTCAGTCCCCAGCAACTATTGTAATCTCAGAATAAAAGGTACATTTATCTTCCACCGAGCAACTTCCCTTGTATCACAAATTCATCAGAACTAGTGAGTCATCCTTTGATCTGTTTTTTATTTCTCCAGCACATTCTAATCAAGAATGAGATCTCCGATGAAATCTGATATAAATTATCATCCTACTCCTGTGCAATGTCATACCTTGCAGGAGTGTTCTCCCAACCACGGGACTGTAGTGTCACTTGGGGACTCAACAGTTCTCCACCTGTTGTAGCGCGCAAAGTTACTAAGGAGCCCTCTTGTCTATACCCTCACCTCTGAATCAACTGGAATCTTGGGGACCATCAGAGTCAATCAAACAAGTCTTTACTACAATGCATTGGGCATCTTGAATGTGTTGACATCGAAAACCAGGAGTGCCGAGCCATCTTGTCTGACCGGTGAAATATCTCCAAACAGAAGGGAACTTGAAGAACTCAGAGAAGTACGTCAACGGGAGCAGATGAAATAGATGAGTTTACACAACATTAGATGACCGGAACATTGTGGCACCATGATCTACTCATAAAACAGTGCAGCTACTTAAGTTTTACATTTAAAAGTAACACTAGAACTACAAAGTTAATGTACAGACTGTAATTTTGGTTGTCTGAAATAGTTTACGGCATAAATCTTCACTTTCTGCCGGCAGTTGCAGCCCGCGGTTTGCTTTTGACCTCAGCCTCCTGTTTGAATAGCAGAGATACAACAATCATAGTAGGAGATAGAAGTTTGGATTTCAACTCAAAGAAATTCAATGCGACGTATCACTACAGCAAGAAAAGGGGTACCTGTGGCA
Organism: Avicennia marina; assembly: GCA_019155195.1. Classification (NCBI taxonomy): domain Eukaryota; kingdom Viridiplantae; phylum Streptophyta; class Magnoliopsida; order Lamiales; family Acanthaceae; genus Avicennia; species Avicennia marina. Next base: position 1,662,251 of record CM032782.1, read on the forward strand.
GATGTAAGTATAAAAAGGTCTTCGCTGTTGATGGATTATGATTTTCGGCACCTTTACTCCAATCATAACAGACCTGAATTTTGAAGAGTGGCCAAATCCAGTACATTTAGCATGTTTTACTTTACGACACATGATGTGCAGTCTAAGTCTAGTATTTAGACTTCGTATAGTAACTAGATGCTCCTCTAGGGCTATAGAACTAAACAAGGTTAACATTGACAGGACATTCAACAATAGTTTAGTAGTGGTCAAATAAGCATGCCGTCTTCCTTTTTTTATTCCATATATATGATAAGAAAATTGTTACATATCATACTCAAGCACAGATCTGAAGCATACCGAATATGCAAAGATAGAACCATCATTGTTGAATGTGCTGCAAGTAATTGGCTGGTTGCATCTCACCATAGCCTTAAATTATTAGGAAAAGAAGTGAACAATGTTAAAGTAGTCAGATGAGGACTACATCACAGAAACAAGAATTCTAGAACAAAATGATTAATGAAGCAGAAGTCTGTTAAACCTTAAGCCTCTGTTTGCTGTCTTTGTCCCAAAAGTTGAAGGCACCATCAGACCCAGCAGGGGCAAAAGGGTGATGTACCTGGGATGTGGCAAACAGCATAATTGTTTAGCAGAGACAATTTAATAGGAACTTCGTTGGAAAAAAAAAAAAACACAGTATATATTGGACCAGATCCATAAAACAGATTTTGAACAACAGTTTTTTCAAATAAAAGTCCTTAGAAGTTTTAAACAGAAAGAAATTCTTTAAAGAAAATATGGAAAAACAACAGATAAAAAGGGTGCCTTGATGATTCAGTCCTAAAGTTAGGAGACGGCGCGCCAGCCCCTCCAAACCAGTACTAAAAGATAATCCAGCATTTTTAAAAGAACTAGAGACAACCATACAATTTCATGTCAGGATCATTCTTCCCATGGCAAGAAAAAATGTGAGATTGAAGGCAGAGAGTCTGATTCCTCTTTCTATTTATGACAAAAACTTCAAAAAACTGACTTTATTCCAGGATTGACCATCTTTTGATCTGCACTTCTGTACACTTGAGAGTTTAAACGCATCCTCATCAGTTGTTTACAAATACTAGTATAATTTTTCACTTTATGAGAACTCAGAAAATCTTTCTTCCACTGTATACACCATGGTGCAAGTAAACAATTGCGGACAAAAGTGTTTCATACCAGTATTCCTCAAGAAAAAACATTGAACATTGGATTCTGGTTCATACAAGACTCAAAATGATATTCTTTCAGGTGTGACAAAGCTAACAGCTCACTACGGTAGGCCGAACAGATAGCAATAATAAGAAATGGGAAAAAAAAAAGGCTATTCCACCAACAATTTTCAAAACCTCACCAACAAAAACAAGAAGAAGAAGAAAACACAGATCTAAATAAAATATCTTACAGGGTGAAAATTGAGTGAGTTGACGGAGTAAATCTCATTGCCATCCCTGTGGCATTTGAAAGTAAAGTTTTTACTTGACTGAGAATCATCAATATGATGTACACCAACTCTTCCTTCAATTGACCCAACCTACAAATACAATGTCAAATGTAGCAGTGTGCTAAATCATTACCAAACCACGACATGAACTACCCTGAGTGCATATCAAGAAAAGATATTCTAAACACAACAAGATTTAAGAATAGAAGTTTGGTATGCTTAAAAATAAATGGTTTAATGTGCCTAAGTAAATTTGAGGAATGGAAAGTCAAAACTAGAAACTAATACATAATTCCATTTGATATATGAATACTTTTCCAGTCACCAACAATAATGTTCCACATGTATAGCATTCATATGTCTGAGAACATAGGTTGAGATTTTGGGATATGCTTGTTAAACTATAGCATCATGATATGGGTCACCCATGCAAGTAAGAACAAGGCAGAGTAGATGTGATCACTGATGTCATAGATTTGAAGGACAGAGAACTTACTAGGAAACCTTGTTGATCAGGGAAAGCAGCTAAACACCTAGTCTGGTACTTGAGGGGTGACAGAACTCTCTTGAATTCAGACTGCCATATTCCAAGAGCAATTGATCATAGAACTCAGTACCTCATATTGCATTTGATAGGATTTATCAATGAAAGATAGGTAAAGCTCGAAAACAAACACAAGACTCCTGGTCATTTAGCCAAGTAAAAGATCACAAAACAGATGCAAAATACCAAAACTATCCTGCAGTAGAAAAGAATTTTTTTCCAGTAACTAGTTAAATAACATGTGATATATAGCTTAAAAGAAATGGGTTGTGTTAGTATAGAGTACACGGTGCATCTTAAAACAAGAGTTGCAGTAATCTCAATTACAGAAAACAAAAGATAACTGCAAACAAGCAAACACCAGAATAGAGGATATGGTGATAGAAAATGAATAGTTGGCCAAAAGTTGAGACATGCATAGATGTGGAAGCTCTTGTGGTTATCCTAGAAGGCTTGCATAGGTGGATCAAACTTCTACAAGTCTATTTGCACACAGAAGTGAGAACCATGACACCTTTCTCCTCCCAGTTCCTTTTGTAAGTTTCAGAATTCAACTTGCAGCATTGTATTTGTACAAATCAAAAGCTAATATCTTCCTTCCCTTTCTTGGTTAAAAATAAAAACACTAGCTTACTGCTTTTATCAATAGATTCCCCAGTAACTGACATTTCACCTATAAGAAAAAGGGAATCGACTAAAAGAGTCTATTACTTTGACAGTAATGGTCTCAGCCCTATTTAAGATTATTGGTTGCACCCTAAGATAAATGATATTGCTTCTGTCATTTAACCTCACGAATTGCTCCATTTATGTTCATTTATATTTTTTGAAATAAAATGCATGTTAACAATATCTAAGTAGAATAAATAAAGCTCACTTTTATTCCATGAATGAAAATAGAACATGACACAGTAAAAAAAATCAAAAAATGACTCATGAGGTTCTACACTCCAAAAAAGACAAACATAAATCTTAAATCACCAAAGCAGTTTTGTATTTTATCTTACACTAGATTCTTCCAAAATTAAATGTTGTACGGTATAAATTTTTTGACTCAAAAGAAATACCCACAGCTTAAAGTGGTCTCAAAATTATGAAGAAGCAGAAAACCTGAGGGTTTTGCAAGTTGAAGACTATAAGGTTCCTGTCTGCGGTTCCAACAACCATAAGAGGATGTCTAACAGTAAGTGCATAACAGCGGTCAGGAAGTTGTTGCACCCAAGTTGGATTCTGCTGTCTCAGATCCCAATACCTGAAAAGAAATAGCACCTTTACTTGAATTAAACCTACATTCAACGAAATAAGAGAATTATATACTGGAGATAATAAATCAGAATTTAGCAAACACATAAGAGAATTGAATGTACGTTCGCACACCATTACATCCTGAAAATAACTTAAACATATTGGCTTTTCATAGTAACAGTGGAGTGCCCAATGAATTCACCTTAACGTCTTGTCCCAGCTTCCGGTGACTAGGAGATTCATTTCTGGGATCCAAGCAAGCTCCTTTACAGGAGCATCATGCATGGCCACTGTAACAGGTTGACCACCAGATAAGAGCGGCCACATTTTTACTTGCTTGTCACAGCCTCCAGAAAAAACAGTCGTCCCATCATCCTTCCATGTTGAGCACAATACCTGCCAAACTTACAAAGTATATAACAAGGGATAAACTGTATTCACCTGAAGATAATAAGAGGATTAGATAAAATGAGTAGTACCGGATGCTCATGAGACATTGAAGCCTTAGGAACCGTGTTGACAGTGGTTCCTGATTTCATTGCCTCCCAACATCGTACCTAAGAAGAATTTGGCATAGAATGTACCGTATTAGCTCTTTGGACAACAGAAGCAACAATGGATGGTTGTCCATGGAAGTTCCCCTTTCACCCCCACAGTCCCACCCACAAAGACCACATGACAAGACAACACAAACAGAAATCTTCACTCGAAGAAAAGAGAAATATTACAAGCTAGAATCTCAGCAGTTCAATGAATTTTAATTATAACAGAAACCTAATTCAATGCGAATGCTATATTCATCCAGCACTCAAACAAAACTAAAAGTCTAAAACCTTGTCTGAAGGAAAATTATAGTCTTAGTAAGGGCCGCACAGCTAGCAAGTATATGAATTAGACGATACTAACAAAAACACGAACAAGAACGATAATTGGCAAACATAAGGCAACAAAATACCTGATTATCCCACGAAGTAGCCACGAAAAAGTTTGCCTTGGGACTGAAACTCAGGCTCGATACTGAATCATTTGGAGGTTGTACCACCTTGTGCAAAATAAATAAATAAACAAACAAATGATGTGAAGCACGGTAAAACGCAATAGATCACAATCATCTAGACAAAGAAACATAACAATAACGGAAAAAGAAAAAAAAGAACACTTTAAATTTAAACAGGGAATCAAGATATACAACAAGAAATTAATCACAGAAAAACACTCCTCGGACTTTGAAAAATAAAATAAACTAGAATTACCTCCGTTGAACGATTGGGATTCACGTTAGTCGAAGTAGCGCCGAATGTAGCCATTTGAAAATCTGGTAGTACCCTAAATCTTAGCTCACAGAGTGAAAGAGTAATCTAGAGGACAAAAATTTGCAGACTATTAAGATAGCTTTTTACAGTGATAAAATTTCTTCCAACTGCAGGAATCAAAACAAATGGAGAAATGTCATCAAATTTTTACACCGAACATCATCGAATTTCAAACCGCACGAAATGTAAATTGATAATGAACATTATTTAAATTTTAAATGGAAAAAGTAAAAACGATGTCACAAAAGAAAAGGATTTGGGCCTTTTGTTTGGGCCAGATTCTTTATAAAGTCCTTCATTAGCATTGTGAGCTATATCGGCCCTCCTTTCAAATTTGAGCTTTTAAATAAAAATATTACATTATAATTGGTAATTACTCACACATTTGAATCACATGTAAGTATTACTTACAAATTAACAACAACAGCACTAAGAAACATATAATGTGACAAACAAAGCATTACTTCATCACCAAACAGTTGCCAATAAATTCTAATAACTCCAAAAATCTTACTCTATCCAACGTAACACATCTTGTAAAGAAGTCAATTAAAATGTAAAGCAAACTTAATGAATACGAGAGTACACACACATATATATATAATCACACATATATATATAATCAAACATTGCTCTGTAGAAATTCATGGGATGCTTGTTGCATCGGTTCTAAAAGGAACTACACTGTGAGACTTTGACACGTGTAAGTGTGGATCAATAACTACAAATATTTCAACTAGGTAAAACTATATGTGTACTGTTTATTTTAAATTCTCTTATTCATTGTCGTTTTTCTATTTTTATTTTCTAAATAACAATTACTTTTATTTGTAGTTTCGCTATCAATTTATTATTTTATTTGTGTTTTCTTTTAAATTTTCTCTATTTTCATATTCTTTTGATCTTCCTTTATTTTTTATTTAGAAAATTTTTATGTCATTTAAATAATTTTATATCTATTATTTTAAATACAATACTTCACAATTTATATGTAATTTGCACACATAAAGTATGCAACTCTCAGTAGTTGATTATTATTAACAAAAAAGGAAGGTAAACGTGATATTATAGGGTATTAGATAAAAACATAATGAAAACTAGTAAAAATTGCACACTTGGTGTGTGTGCAAATTTAGAGTATGAAATTTTGTTTATAAATTATAAAATTATTATATTTTAAATAATATAAATAAAAGAAAAATAGAAAAAAATAACCTAAACAAGGATAATTATGTTTGTTGTGCAACAAAAAGGCATATTAACTTAATAATATAGTATATGTAGACAATAATGTGACTGTAGACATATAGTATAGAAAAGAAATAAAGACATGTTAGCAATTATATTTGAAAGTGTAAGCTAATGGTGCAAATTTATTAATTGAGAAAACTTGATTAGACCAAAACTTTTATAATACAATGTAGTTATAGGACAAAATTATTGTATAACAAAAAATTTGTACAAAATTGAATAAATTTATATCAAATTAAATATTTGTAGGTTATAACTTCTAACTTTACTCATTTAATTTTTTTCTTTAAGATCATTTATTTGAAATTTGAATAATTTTTTAAAAAATGACTTATGCTTTATCTTCTTTAAGGGTTATTCAAAATTCTATTAATGTTACTTTTTGGGTCCAGCACTATAATTGTGGATTAGATATTGAAATTCGAAAAATACTTTGAATTTAACGACGAATTCTTTAAATTTTTGTAAAGAACTTATTGAATTTGACTACAAACTTATTGAATTTGGTAATGAACACGTTAAATTTGACAATGAATTCATTTAATTTTGTGATGAACGTTTTGAATTTAATCAAAAATGCATTGAATGTTCTTAAAAATTTTAAAAAGAATTTAAAGAAAATTCAAATTTTCAACTGTTTCAATTATGTCACCTGTCCTCTCTTTTATATGAAATATGACTTTTATTTATAGTTATAGAAAAAATAATGTAATTATATTAACCCACTGAAATGATGTGATTTATCAGCCATCACAACTTGAATCTTATTAAATAATTTAATTAATAAGTTTAATCTTATAGAGTTTTAATTTATCAAACTTCTAATAGTATTTCGCCACTTATCGTTATTTGATTGATCAATTAAAATATCAATTATTTATTTATTTATTTTAAAAAATATATTTATTTAAATTTCTAGAATATAAATAGTATTTATTGAATTGATATTCTACATCATATTTATCATGTGTCACAATTTAATTGGATAAATTTTTTTTGCATATCTACAGTTGTATAGAAGTATAGATAAATCATACAATAGGAATAGAAAATCCAAATATGAATTATGGAAAAACTCATGCATGAACTAAGAAACTTCATGGATAATGGATCTCTTTATTTAATATTTAAATTTCAAATTAAAAAAAAGGGAGGTAATAGAAGAAAACGATTTGGGCCTTTTGTTTCGCTCAGATTCTTGATCAAGTCCATTATAAGCATTGCGAACTACGTCAGGCCTCCTTTCAAGTTTGGGCTTTGATTGTGTAAAAGGTCTAGCCCATTTAATGTGTACACAGACATGGGCTTTTCTGAAATTATGCTATTATTATCTCAACAAGACTTTCCGAGTAAAATTACACAAATACTATTTATTTTAACTTCTCTTGTTTTCTATACTTTATTTTTATTTTTATTTTTCTACTAAATAATTACTTTTATTTATATTTTTGCTATCAAAATTTTTCTCTTTTCAAATTCTTTTGTCATTCCTTATTTTTTTATATTTTTTTACCTATGTCTATACTACAGAAAATAAAGCTTTCATTTTGAACAACGTAAAATTAAACAATTATCTTTATTCAAATTCTTTTATTTTTTTCCATATTTTTTTTCCTTGTTACTCTTTCAACTTATTATTTTATTTGTCTTGTCTTTCAATATTTCCATTCATATTCTTTTGATCTTCTTTTATTTTTTATTTAGAAAATTTTTATACCATTTAAATAATGTTATATCTATTATTTTGAATACCATACTTCATAATTTATATGTGATTTGCATACATATAAAGCGTGTAACCTTAATAATTGGTTATTATTAGTAAAATAACAAGGTAAATGTAATACTACAAGGTATTAAATAAAATCTAATAAAAACTAGTAAAAATTGCATACTCAATTCAGTGCATGCAACTTTGTTTATAAATTATGAAATTATTATATATGAAATAATAAAAATATAAGAACAACAAAAAGAAAATTAAAAAAATAAAAGAACTTAAATAAAGATAATTGTGTAACTTTATGTTGTGCAACAAAAAAGGCTTATAACTTAATAACATAGTATAGGTAGACAACAATATAACTATAAATATATATAGTATATGAAAGAAATAAGGATATGTTAGTGACGTGATCAACGATCGCGTCGGATAGAACGGTGTAACCGGACCCGAATCCGATAACCCCAGGGACGCGAACCGGGCGAAGAACGCCGACCCAACGTGGTAGGATTGGATTGAACCCGATAAGAACGGCCACAATCAGCACACCGATTGCTGATTGATACGTTACGAATCACTCGAATCAATTCGGAATGACTCGATTTGGGATAGAAACTCACGAGAAATTGAAAGGATCAATTTCAGGGAATTGAAAGGAAACCTGAATTAATTGAAAACACTCTGTATTATTCTCCTCAATTGAATAACAAATTACTATTTATACTAAAACTATCAGACTTTAATCTAAAAAGCCCACACGGCCCAATTTATTAATTAAGCCCATTAACTAATAAAACTAAAATTAATAAATATTAAAATGAAATTCGACGGATCCTTGGGATCGCGTCATACCCCTCCTCTTGAAGGCGAATTGTCCTCAATTCGAATCTGTGTCCTCCTGGATCAAACACGAATTTCTGGAAGTTCTTTAACTCTTTATCACCTCGCTGAAACTTCAGCTTTATCTTCTTATGAGTCCAACATAGGAATATCGGCAATAAACTACATAAAGGACTATGAAAGGGCACTGACGACTTATTCGGATATGCATGTGTACTCTCTGCAGATAAAACTATCTTCAACTCTTGTACAGTACAATTTGGTACTGGATCTGCTAGATAGTAGAATGGATCAATGTACACGTGGCTCTGTAGAAGTTTAATCTCCAAATCCTTGGTTTGTTCTTCATGCTTGTGGATGTCCTCAACTTCCACTCTAATTTCTATGGTTTCTTCTATCTCACCTTTATCCCTTTCAATTTCTACTGATTCCGTTACTTTTTTCCGTTCACTTTTCTCCTCAGTTTCCAGATGCGTATTATCACTGCCATTATCTTCATGTTGTACTTCATCTGATGACATCTTCTTTGCAATTTCCACTTGAGTCAAAGATGGCGTCTCGATAGATGGGCCTTTCTTCTCTCCCAAAACTTTGCTAATGCCGATGTGGGTATCAACTTCCTCATTTCGATATTCACTCATGCTATGCCCACGCTGAAAGCAATTAAGACACACCCGAATTTGACTTCTAATAGGAGAATCCGATACCTTAGATGGCTTGTTGTACTCATCCACATTCGATCCATACTCTCTGATATTACCATGCCTTGATGGTGTATATTTATTTCTTGTCTCCTCGTAGCCTTGTCGATCTTGTCTTACTGGCCTGACATGATACCCACGTCCGTCCCTAATCTGAGCTTGGCCTGGCACGGGACTGCCTCTGCGTCCAGTCGGTCTGGACAGTAAACTGTCTCTTTCTAGGGTTGCAGCTTGGGACGCTTCTACGCGCCCTAATCGGTCTTGCACATCTGTCATCCTGTCCTGCATACCCTTCACACTTCTGGTAAGCTTCCTCAATTCATCAGAGAGAGATTTGAATAAGAACTTACTCTCGTTAGGGCCATTACCTTGGTCTGAATATTGACTGGCCATTCAACGTGATTAAAGTTGAAATGCGGGCTTAACACATCCCCAAAACAAATAAATAGATAAATAAATAAACTTCTCTCTTTTTTTTTTGTTGCTCCTTTTTATTTTTGGCCTTTCTTTTTTTTTTTGCCTCTTTTTTTTTGGCCTCTTTTTTTTAAAAAAAAAATTCAGTAACCAAACAGGCCCTTAAGCATAAATAAAAATTCTGCAGCCAAACAAGCCCTTAAGCAGAAATAAAAATTTTCAGCCAAACAGGTCCTTAAGCAGAAATAAAATTTTGCAGCCAAACAAGCCCTTAGAAAAAAAACAGAATTACTGAAACCAAACACGGCCTTACCACGTCAGCGGACGGTCCAGCCCGGCAACAGCTTCTGGTCCAGCCCAATTCCTTCGGCCCAATGATTTTTTCCTCAAGCCTAGCCCAGTTTCAATTCGGCCCAGATCCTGCTTCCAGCCCACTTGACACGCGGCCCAATAATCTCAGCCCAACAGAATAATTTTGGCCCAGACAACCTCGGCCCAACAGGATTTTTTGGCCCAAGTAAAGTCGGCCCAATAGAAACCTTTTTTTTTTTTTTAAATATGAAATCAGGCGGAGGTGGCGGCGCGGCGGAGAAATCCCTGATTTCACCGGCGATTGTCCGCAGAATTGGCCGGCGTCGACTCCCCGAGCGTCGGCCAGCCCTGGGCGGTCCTCAACGACGGCGATAGGCGGCCGATCAGGCGGAATTTTTCACGGTGGTCGCGGTGGCTCGCGGCGGTTTGCGGTGGAATTGCGGCGGATCCGCTTCTCCGCTGGCGACGATTGGCGGTGGGATGGAACGGGCTCGCGGCGACGGCGCTTTTGGTGGTAGTCGTGGCCGTGAATCGGCCACGGCGGCGTCGGAATCGCGGCAGCGGCTGTCGGCAGTTCGCGGCAGCGACAATTTGACTTTTTTTTTTTTTTTTAATTTCTTTCTAGCGGCGGCGGGGTCTTCTTTTTTAATTTTCTTCGGCGGCGGCGGCGGTTGATTGCCACGTGAATGGTTGAACGGTGCAAATCTGGCGGCGGCAGCGGCGGTGGCGGCGAATTTCCCCTTTTTTTTTTGATTTTTTTTCTTTTTTGATAATCCGGATCGTGTATCGAATTAGAATTCGACACAAGATGGCTCTGATACCAAATTGACGTGATCAATGATCGCGTCGGATAGAACGGTGTAACCGGACCCGAATCTGATAACCCCAGGGACGCGAACCGGGCGAAGAACGCCGACCCAACGTAGTAGGATTGGATTGAACCCGATAAGAACGGCCACAATCAGCACACCGATTGCTGATTGATACGTTACGAATCACTCGAACCAATTCGGAATAACTCGATTTGGGATAGAAACTCACGAGAAATTGAAAGAATCAATTTCAGGGAATTGAAAGAAACCTGAATTAATTGAAAACACTCTGTATTGTTTATCCTCAATTGAATAACAAACTACTATTTATACTAAAACTATCAGACTTTAATCTAAAAAGCCCACACGGCCCAATTTATTAATTAAGCCCATTAACTAATAAAACTAAAATTAATAAATATTAAAATGAAATTCGACGGATCCTTGGGATCGCGTCAGTTAGTAATTACATTTGAAAGTGTAAAGTAATCCTGTAAATTCATTAATTGAGGATAATATTGTAAATTTATAATAGAAGGCTCAATTAGACCAAAACTTTTAATATTACAATATAGTATAGAAGTATAGATAAATCATAAAATTGCAATAGAAAATCCAAACATGAATTATGGACAAACTCATATAATATCTAAGAAACTTCATGGATAATGGGTCCACAAAGTTGTTTGGAAACTTGTTCTGGAAAATATTAAAGAAGGGGTGTATGGATCACTGTCATTAAATTTTCAAAAGATTCTCATGCAACTTCTAGGATGTGTCGCAAGTTTTAACCCTACACAAGTCAATCCTATGAAGAAACTCTTGAGACGTGTGAAAAGGCTGTCCAATTGAAGTTTGTGAGTGGGAATGTGGGAAAATCAGGTCTTGATTTTGTTTTTGTATTATTTTCATTTCCAAGCAATAAATGCTTATTATTGAATACTTTTGTTTGTGTTTTACTTTGATTTCCTTTAAAATGAAGTTTAATTTCTGCTGATCCAATTTAAATTCAAGTGCAAAAGTAAGAAAATATTAGAAAATTATTTTCCAAAGAAAAAAAAAAATGTAGAAGGGCAAAAACACAAACAAGAAAAGTCAATCCATGGTGCAGAAGCAACTCTCTTTCTCTTACTTTTTTCTTTTTCTTTTCTTTTCTTTCCCTTTCCCTTTTCTATTATTCTTTTTTCCAAATTTTGTGCTTTTTGGTTGGAATTTTTTTTTTCACCTTTTGAAATTATTTATCGATTTTTCTTTTTATATTTAGGTCAAATTTTAACTTTCTCTTCTATTTTTTCTTCTTTTCGTAAACTTTTGTTGGTCAAATTATTTTGTAATTAGAAAGACAATACATAATCGTGCATGTGAACATGTGTTTGGTTCTTATTCATTTTTTATGATTACTTCAATTCTTAATTTCTTGAAATAATAAATTTGAAACTCAAAATATTAAGAAAAGAGTTTGAAAGTAATGGAGAAAAATCATAGGAAATAGAAAATAAAAAGCATACAGAAAATAAAACATTGGGAAAGGAAAATCAAGAAATAATAATATATTTAAAAAAGAAAAAATAAGAAATAGGAAAAAGTGCACAAACAAAAAATAGAAATTTAATATATATACATATAGAGAGAGAGAGAGAGAGAGAGAGAGAGAGAGAGAGAAGAAATTTACAAAGCACTGCATTAGATCTCTTCGAAATTATAATTGGATGTTTAAAATTATTATAAATATTACAATCATTTATTAAAAAATATAAAAAACTCATTAATGATTAAAATTGTGACATTTGTTAGTACCTACAATGCCACCGACATTAGACTGCAGCATCCATTCAACCTAAGAGGAGGAAGACAATGGATGTGCTTGGCTGAATGTAATTTCTCAAATGTCTTATCCCATTTATACATTAAAATTGGTCCATCTACTTAATTTTCTTGAAAACTCTAAAAAATTTTTGACACTATTTTTCTCTCAAGACTACCCCTCTCTATTTCATTCCTAATAATAGTTTATTCCATTGTTTCATTAAATTATTCTTATAAAAACATTACACTAATAAGACTTTATTCAAGTATTATGTGTTATTATTCTACCAAATTTATCACACTAATAATATTTTATCTAATCATTATACCATATTATTCTTACAAATATACATATGCTATGTTTGTTTTTCTTTTAAAATATATTCATCATTGTTACTTCAAAATTTTATAAATAAAATATATTATCATATAATTATTTTTTTAAAATTTAAATTTAAAATTTTTTCTCTCATATATTTTATAATTAATTAATAATTTTTAATCATTATATATATATACAATCAAATCAACGTCTATAATTTTTTTAATTATATTTATTTTTTATTACTTTATAAACATATATACTATTACATTATTTAATTATTATTATATATTAAATAAATATAAAATTAATTTTTCAAATTTTACCAACAAAATATAATCTTTCATATAATTTTTCTTTTCAATCAAATCACACCCAAACTTCATCCAAACTTAATTTGAAAACAATATCAATTATTACCTAAAATAATTGGGCTGGATATAAATGGAGTCAACCAACCAGTTGCCCTCTAATTTCTTGCGTACAAGCAAGGGAAAAGAAGGGGAATCGACCCTTGGCCGCACCTTGCAGGGATGGCCGGACCTTTGTCATTTTTTCCCCTGAAAAGTCTCAGCAGATTACTTTTTGTTTCTGATGGGAGATTCTCGCAAGGTTTTACTGAACAGAAAACGAGGGCTTCTTCGTCGCACATTCAAGTTTAGGCGTCTGGTAAAATTCTTGACTTAGTTAATTACTCTTGAGTCGATCAAGTCTATACTAACTACTTCCGTTGAATATGTTTTCAGTTTCTTGGAATGGCATGATATTCACGGAGCAATTCTTTAGGATTATTGTGTAGTTCGACTCTGTATGGTCATCATATTATATAATACATGCGTGTACGTCTGTAGTTAGACTCCTTAAGGGCATATATATTATATAAGTTGAATCTGTTGAGTTGTTTTCAGTCTCAATAAATGCTATTTTAATACTAATTTAGTTATGAGGCCAAATATGAATGCCTTATGTGGAAATTTCTTTCGAGGCACGTGTTAATAGGAAGAGTCTTGTTTATGTTTATGTCCTCTTTTTTTGAATGTTTATGCTGGTTGGGTCTTCATTTATTTTCTCCAATGTATTTTTGGTCTAAGGGCAATTTACTTTCTTGGGTTTAGACGTGGTTTCAAAAGTTATGATATACGCCAAATAGTCAAGTCCATTTTAGGCATATGTAGCTGTCTAGTTTTGTTGGACCCTTTGTTTTCTCTTTCTTTTATTATTGTTATTATTTATCTATTTATTTATTATTATTATTATAATTTCTCTTGCCTTCATCTGGTTTGGAAGTTTCTGTTAGGTTTTGTATCATCAAGGGTTCTCTCTTTCTCAGCTTCTTGTAAGGGATATTTTTACTTGCTTATTCACGAAAGGATACTGTTATTATTATTAAAAAATGAAATAAAAATGGTTTCATTGCCTTGTCTTGACTGATCATATGATCTAATAAGTGCTAAGCAGGTGACAAACTCTGATCAAATTTTTGGGAGTTCATATGAAGTTTAATTGAAGTTTGATGAGAATAACAGCATTAATAATACATAACATAAAATATCCTAAGTTTTGCCATGTTTGAGTTCGTTGAAGCTTTCTTGGTTTATGTAATTGGATGGAAAAAAGCTCACACTTGAATTTTTGCAAGTACACGCAATCGTTGTTTATGTTCAACTGGACAAGAAACTATGTTGAAAGTCTAGGCCCACAGTGTTTTTAAGAATCTTGATGGAAGTGGAAGCAAGCATGGAAAAAACTGGTCATTTTTGTTTTTATGTGTAACTTTTGAACACCTGGAGAGTCAGCATCGTACTTTTGACTGCTTAACATCGCTTCATGGAAATGGAAGGCAATGACAAAATCCCTTGACATTTCAAAGATGGAAGATGCATTTTTCTATGAATTCATATCTTGTGTTATATGTTTTTTTGCAATGAAGAATATCTACGGTTAAGGTTTGTTGAAGAAAACTTTCCGGGCTTTGTTGGGATGCTGTTAGGTGGGCTGGGGAACCTTGAGCAGACATTATGTTAACCATTGGATTGATTCATATTCAGCAATGTTTAATAAAATTATTTAGTTGGATCAAAATTGCACAATGTTGTACAAATTTATGGGATCACATACTCCAATCCTTATTGTTTGTGGGATGGGGATTTCTTTGAACAATTATGCTGAATTGAGCTTGTAATTATCTGGCAAGTCATGAAGGTATTTAAAAAAGCTTGAGGTATTTAGTCAAGTATTTTGAGAATGGTTTATGAGTTTTCTCTTTATGGAGGCTGAATGATACAGAACACAGAAAAGGAGAAGAAATTGTGTAAGTGTCAAAGGCATAACACAGATTGAAGTCTCAAATTTTCTTATATAAATATATAAAATTGAACTTAGGCAAGTTGCCAGCAGTAGGAAATTTGAACAGCCATACCTTTTCTACTCTAGATTTTGTAAATTACATGGATTCCATAATCCAACAACTATTATAAAAAATATAGACCATAGATTATGATCAATGGTGTGAACCATAATCCAACAACCATAGCTAAAGGGCATACCTAACTCGACATCATGTGTGGATGCAAGCTGAGGGTGATGCGTGCTTTTCCTCAATTATTTGTACGAGTATAAATTTCGTTCTCTCTGCTAGTACAATGCACTTATTAGCACACCTTCTGTAGCTCATTTTGACACTATATTCAAGACTTCTGATATTGATATAAGCTAGAAGCAATAATGTTATCTTTCAGTTGCATGCCTTGCAAAACTATTTTGCAGCCTAGAGCTAGGTAACGTGTTAGATTAACCTTTACTTTTCCATGATCAATTAATTACCTAGAAGTATGTCCATAATAATGCATTCTGTTTGGTTTTCATGCAGCATCACATCACAACCCAAGGAAAATGGTATGTGATTACCTTTTTTGATAAGAAAGTTTTAATCAGCAAAATTGTTGAATGTTTGATACAACTCATGCAGTTATCGGTTTTCGCACAAAGGTTGCTCGTAATGCGACAATGGAGAGGCTGCAATATAACTACTTGTTCCCTGAGGTTGGCAGTTCTTCAATCTTCATCCCTGTACTGTTCCTGCAAACCAGTTTTACTTTTTTGGGTTAGGTTTTTTGATTGACAATGGAACTTTAACCATCTTCTCTAGTGCAACTGAAAACATGATGAAATTGAACTTTATTTGCTCAGATTGACTGTTGAAATCCATGCTTTAGTTCCTTATCATCAACTCTCTGCTGTTTGTAGCACTTCCTGTGATGCATTTGGATTAGTCAACAACTCACTACATGATCTGTCTGAAATTTTCTGCAGCTCATTTAGCTATTTTAAGTTTTGCTATATTGCAGATATCTGAACGTGAACTCCAACACATGAAAAAGTATCCTAATGCAAAGATTATAAGCCTTGGGATTGGTGACACTACAGAGCCATTACCAGATATTGTGGCTTTGAGCATGGCTAATGTAAGCTTTGAGTAAACTCTGAACTGTAGTCTAGGTAGCTTAACCATTTCATTCTTCAGCTTGGACCATCTGTGTTTGCCGGTAACCTTTCAATTCTAACAACTTATGATTATAAACAACAGAAAAAAGCGGTAATATGATAATAAACAATGAAAGATTACAAAAGTCAATGTGGTCGAGAAATCCTGCTTAATGAACATAGCCATTGCTTAAAATATCATCAGTAGTAAGCCTTTTTGTTTCTTGACATTCTTTGTTCCAGTATGCGCAAGGCCTTTCGACACCTAAAGGCTACAGAGGTTATGGAGCTGAACAAGGGAGCAAGGTTAGAAGTCTTGACCAACATCTAATTCATTTTTAAGTTAAATATCATTATTTATTAGTTGTATAAAATTGACCTTTTCTTAGGGATAACTCTAGTCCATAATTGCAGGAACTGAGGAAAGCCATATCAGAAACATTTTACAAAGACATGGGCATACAAGACACAGAAGTATTTGTATCGGATGGTGCCCAGTGTGATATCTCTCGCCTGCAGGTATCAGTATAGGAGGACTTTGATGTGTATAATCTTCTATTCTTGTAAAACTTGGCCTTTGTGGGTTTCACACTGTAACTTAAATGTCTGAACTCGCAAATGTTATGGCTTTGGTCATTGCCAGCTGCACCCTGAACTGATTTAAATTTGCTCTGTTTATACTGCAGCTGCTCTTTGGATCGAACAAGTCCGTAGCCGTTCAAGATCCAATTTTTCCGGTGACTCTTTGAGCTTCATCAATATTTAATTTTGTTCTGATGAAATATTCCCTACCAGCTCTTAGGATTTTCCCAAGTTTTCTCAAATGAATTTCTTATACAAGTGAAAATAGTTGTCTGTCTGCATGAAAACAAGAAATTATGTAGTTTTCTGTTTGCACCTATTAGAATAATCTACCCAGTCATCGTGTCACACCCTTGGTGTTTTCTTACAATACATGCTTCAATGCAGGCCTACATAGATTCAAGTGTCATAATCGGCCAGACTGGTGAGGTTGAAGTAGATTCAGGGAGGTATCAAAATATTGAGTACATGAAATGCGGACCTCAGAATAATTTCTTCCCAGACCTCTCAAAAACTGCACGAACTGAAATTATTTTCTTATGCTCTCCAAACAACCCCACTGGCCATGCAGCATCCAGGGAGCAGTTACAAGAAATCGTGCAATTTGCACAAGAAAATGGATCCATCATTGTGTATGACTCGGCCTATGCTGTCTATATCACAGATGGAAGTCCGCGTTCCATATATGAAATTCCTGGTGCCAAAAAGGTAATCTACATATCTTGAAATGATCGTGTTTGTAACCTAGTCAGATCACAAATCTCATTTAATTTGGTGAATCATTGGGACAGGTTGCCATAGAAGTCTCTTCTTTTTCCAAGATTGCTGGATTCACAGGGGTTCGTCTTGGTTGGACCGTGGTGCCTAATGAACTATTGTATTCAAATGGTTTTCCTGTGATAAATGACTTTAATCGCATCGTGTGTACTTGCTTTAATGGTGCTTCGAGGATTTCTCAGGCTGGTGGGCTGGCTACCTTGTCCAAAGAGGGCTTCAAGGTAAGTTGCCAACACCAAATGTTCAATGTATGCTTGCAGTGCTTATACATGGAGAATAAGTTTATCTGATCTCGAGGAGTTGCTTGGTTGCAAACATTTCTTTCAGGGTGCGCTCTCTCTTGTCAACTACTACAAGGAGAATGCAGAGATACTGTTGGAGACTTTTAAGTTGCTGGGATTAAAAGCTTATGGAGGCGTGAATGCACCTTATCTGTGGGTGCACTTTCCAGGTTCAAATTCTTGGGATGTTTTCAATGAAATTCTTGCGAAGACGCACATAATAACTGTCCCAGGGAGTGGATTTGGTCCAGCAGGAAAAGAGTTCATAAGGGTTAATGCTTTTGGACACAGAGGAAACATCCTGGAAGCTGCAAAGAGGCTGACTAGCCTTCTCTAATAAGACATCTAAGTTGATTTCTGGCTCTCAATCAGTAGAAATGTCCCACAGTTGACAGAGAATAGGAATAAACAACATATCATTTCTCCATGCATTTAGTATTCCTTTTGAGTTTGTTACATGTAAGCATGTTGTAGCAATGGTACAAGGCAGATGTAATAGCCCTAACATTGTCATGGCAGATCGGGCAAATAAGAAAAATGGATCGGCTTTATTACCAGATTCCTCTTAGTGCAGCAAAGTTTCATTTTGGTGGTCTAACAGTGCATGCATGGATATAACTCAGACATCATGAACCTAGGCTATCTGCTCTCCCGATAGGCGAATGGGGCAGCTTGCTATAGTAAATTACAAGAAGAGATTGCACCTAATATACAAGTAATTACCAGCACATAAATTTGGAGACTCTGAATCAGTAAGGTCATGAAAAGGCACGTCCAAATTGCCCTTGGCTTCAGCAAGAAAGGCGGTTGGTATCGCTTTATGAAAATGTTGTTGGAGTTCATTTAAAACTGGACAACACTTGATAATCAAGAACTTTGCAATAAAGAATTACTATAAAAATTAAGGCTTGGAAGACAAGCACGGAAATATGAATTTACTATAAGGCTGCAGACTAGGAAAACGAGAAGTTTCTATATGAGGTGATTTAGTTTCTTAGTTAATTAGTTACTGTAATTTAGTAGTTTAATAGGTCAAGTAATTTTCTAGATTATGCATGGTTATAGCTATGAATATATGCATGGCGGTACAGAAGACACAACAAGAGGGAGTAGAGAAGAAAGGTGAGGTGCAGCTAGTCATTTTCCTCTTTGTAGTAGTTGGGCTATGTTTGGTTGAAGGTTTGTTTATGCAAATCAAGTTTGTTCCTTTGCCACAAAATTCTCCCATCTTCTGTTGTTATTTTCTTCCAACTTTTTCTCTCCCATCTTCTGTTGTTATTTTCTTCCAACTTTTTCTCGTTTGTTTGTTTCTTATAATTTCTTCACACATTGTGTCTATCAAAACCAACGAATGGCATGCTAGGTATATCAAGACCAGATTATATACTAGAAAAAAGATCGAAAACATCTATATATCAGAAAGGAGCGAGTAATTCGTCCGACATAACATAAAGCCTGTTGATTAAGACTTACAATGAGCTCTTTTAACAATAAACGATTAGAGGGTCTTTTATTTAAAATTGCTTTTTCTGGTCACTTGAACGCAAATAGTTAAAATAATTCTTTAACTCCTTGCACCGCAGTAGAATTGGGTTGTACATTTACTGAAACTGACCTCTCCATGAATTTATTTAACTTCGGCCCCTACCAAACAGAAGTCGTGATCGACATAAATGCCCTTTTCTTCTTAATCTCCAAGAGGCCCCATGCCAAAGTCCAAACTCTAATAGGGTACGGGCCTTTGGGCGGCCATTGGTAATTAGTTTGATTCCGTCATTTAATGTCGACATTTAATTTATCATTGTGAGATATTTAAGCCTACTGCTTATTCAATTCTTTTGCATGCCTTTAGGGACCATTATTATAATCCACACACACACGCACACACTGAAACCCTAGACCATTAAAAAAAAAAAAGAAAATTGATTTTAATGCATAATTTCTAAAGTGCTTTTAATATATACAGTCTATTTTTATCATACTCCTTCCACCTTCATATTTCTTTTCTTTTCTTTTTTTAAATTCTTTCTGCCTTCCGTCCTTTTACAAATTTCATAATGATATAAGTTTTATATTTAAAAAGATTTATTACTTTATTTATATGCATCATTCTTTTTAGTTTTTTTCTTTATTTCTTGTTTTGTGAATGAAATGAAAATATTATTTACCAGTGTGCCTCTTTTTTTTTTTTTTTTTTAATTCACTAATATAATTTAAGTGTCCATCGCTCTCTCACAAGTGTCAACATCTTTTCTTTCTTCTTTCCTTTTTAACTAACCCTTCCCTAGAGGTCCTAAAAACAAAAATATGCAAATATGTATATGTGTGCTTTGTCTGCCCAAACCTAATCATGGTACTGTATTGAAGAGGGATCAATTCATAGGATGGTTAAGTGTTCTTTCTGATTGCCAAAACCCCCCATAAGCAACCTTTCTTACACAACTTATGTATGCATTATTCAGGGTACTAAATTCCTGAACTTCCCTTTGAACATGACCATGAATTGGTCTCTACAACTACTTTCAAACTTTTAATTCTTGCACCTAATTAGCTACGTGTGTCTATTTTCTCAAATTCCCACTCCCCCTCCTGAATTTATTGCATTAATGAACAGGCTACTCGAGAACATAAATTTGGCTTTTATTAATCACCACATCAACTAGTGTGAAAAAATTTAATTGTAACAAAAAACTTTAAAAAATGCTACAGTCCCCCACCTTAATTAATTGAGTCAGGCGGGGGGGGGGGGGTGGTTGGTGCCGGGGAGCACGTCATCATGAACCCTTGCTTCACTTATTGGTGACAAGATATAATTGATCCTATGGCAATGAATGAATTTTTTAAATATGCATCAAATTTCTCAAGTACTTGACATTTGGTGCTGCAAGGCCAAACCAACCTCCACACCACTTTCTGATAAGTTACAAAGTCAGCATTTTCTCCCCACAACACACACACACACATTGCCCCTCACTTCAACCAAATAAGAACTCTTCTTAGGTCACAAATACTCTTCATTTCGCATCTCACCAAAGAGACTATAATTGGAGAGACACCATAGCTTTTGGCATGGAAGTTCTTGACACATACATCTCAAACAAAAACAGAATGGCCAAGAAAATGAAGGGTTTGATGTGCCATTCTCCATCATCCACTGCAGTGTGCATGACCGGCGATCACCAGTCTGTTGTCGTCCCCCGGAGGCCTAACAACGGCACGAACTACATTCGCCTAGGCAAGCAACGTGCAATTCCGGCCACCCTCCGGAGATCGTCTCCTCATGTCTCATCTCTTATGAAAGGTCAAGAGAAGAAGAAGCCCCGAGAAGCTACTGCTACTTCACTGGCATTCCCTGATCATGTTTTCCAGGTTGTACTACTAATTGTCCTCCTCCTAATTACTAGTTTGTTCAAGCAGGATTGTGTACATTATTGTAGGTGGACGACGAGGAAAATATATGTGAGGTGGTTGTTTGGTGACAGGTGGTTGTCATGAGAGTCTCTTTGCACTGTCAAGCCTGTGCTGGTAAAGTGAGGAAACATCTGTCCAAAATGGAAGGTAATTCTTTTTACACCAGTAAGTGATGTAACTATGGTACACTCATGGCAGTCAACCCATCTGCATGTTAATTATCGCCATACCTCTACTTCTTGATTCATTCACTTCACACTTGAAAAACTTGCATAAAATATAGTTGGGTGATATGTAAATGTTTGATGAACTAGTGCTCTTCTTCTCTCTTTAAAATTATCAACTTACACAATTTTTCCTTAAAAAAAGAATTGTTATTCTTGTAAGAAATACCTTCAATTCTGAGATGATCGGGCATGGCATCTGTCCTGTCTTGGGGAACTCAACTTAATGTGGGCCAGATGGCAGCATCTTGTACAACAGTACAAATCCTTCATCACTTCTGCAGATGCTTTTTGCGTCCATTGGGATCTTGAACTAATTTCTCAAGGTGCAGAAAGCAGACACAGGCCAGGGTAGGTTTTGAAAATTGCATTTTTAGTCTAGAAGCCAGGGGTTAAGTGCCAACAAGTCAAAAAGTTTTTATTTAGAGTATGTATCTTCCAAGGGCCTTTTCTGACAATAGGTGGCACCAATAGGTCTTATAGTAGTGTGCGGAGTCTCTAGGATAGTAACTCAGTCACTTGACTTGGGAATTCAAATATACACACAATCTTTCTTATTAATGAAATAAGGTCTAAAAATACTATTTTGAAATACTATTTTATCATATATTGAGTTTGATTATTTATCCCATACTTTAGTTGCTTCATGTCAAACTTTTATCTTAGCATGACTTCGTTTCTTTATTTAAAAAATGTAATCATTCAGATAAATTAATTTATTCATCTTAATTTTTTAAAGTACATGAACCTAAGAATAAAATTTAGTGTGTAACATGAGATAAATTATTGGTTTGGTGTGAAGGAGCATTTTCCCAAAAGGGGCTGTTTTATTTTGTTTTGTTTAAATTTGTATAGTTATACATGTAAAATATTTAATAATGATTGAATGATGTGATAATATATAATTATAATAATTATTTTTAAAAATATACACACACACACATATATATGTATATGTATGGAGTTCATTATAACTACACATAATAATTAAATTTTAAATATTTGTTAATACACGAGATGAGTGTTGAATTGAACGTAAGAATTAAATAAAAGTTTTTATAAAAATTTATATTTGAAGGGGATAAAAACCCCTTCAAATTTTTAACCAAACGCGGTGGTTAAATGAAGCCATAATTATTCAGTGGACCCGACGTAGTAACTGGAGTTAGTTGAAACATTGAAGGGGTGACGTCGTTCAGCATTGAACTGGAGAGCAAGAAGGTGACAGTGATGGGACACGTGTCGCCATCTGCTGTTCTGGAGAGCATATCAAAGGTGCAGAGGGCTGAGTTTTGGGCATGCAATTGACTGGCTCGTTTCCGTTTCCATTTGGCCAAACTAGTCGTGGTTGACTCGTGCCACGTGCCACGTGCCCTTGTAGTTTGCTTGTAAACCAGGAAATTTCAAATTAATATTCCAGTGTCTTGGCTGACAATTAATAGACTTTTCATCTTTATTGCAATTCTCTTACCAAGGCTATTTTTGAATAAAAATAATTTGAAATTTTGAATGAGAGGGGGGTTGTACTCCACCGCAAATCCAATGCAATGACTTAACAAATAGTTGAATTAATTAAAAAATCTTTCTAGAATTTCAAATACATTATAATACAAAATTATCCCTAGTAAGCTCAAAGGTGTTTATTCGTTGTGAACTTTTTAAGAACACACGCTGTATTATTAAGAATTTTGAGTTAATTTGGCAGCACTTGGCAAGTTTGCTTGTATACCCTTTTTTTAACTTAATAATGACAAAATAATTTTTTTAGTTATTTTTATTTTTTTCATGTTTATTTCTTTTTCAATTTTTATGCATAAGTATAAAATAAATTAATATGTTGCATAAGTAAATTAATCTAAATATCTGTTTTTAATCTTATATAATATAATTTTAATTATACACATATATAGAGTGTGTCAAAATTAACAGTACCGTGTTATTATGGAGACGAGGATTTTTTGTTGTACAATGTGTATTTCCACAATTGCCCTTATGTTTGATTTTTATTCTTTTTATCATTTTCTCTCTCTCTCTCTCTCTCTCTCTCTCTTATTTAACTAATAATGCTTTTCAAATATTTTTTCACAATGCAAAAACACAAATTTTCTAATTTTGATTTTTTAATTTCTATATTCTTTTAACTTATTAATTTTATTTGAGTTTTTTTCTCAAAATTTCTCTTTTCTCAAAAATTTTTGAAATTTCTTTGTTTTTTTATCATTTTAAATATTCTTTAAACCTTTTATTTTAAATGATTCTATTTTTATTAATTAAAATACAATAATCTTATAATTTTTAAATTAATTAATTAAATATCTAATGATAATATCAGTGTATTAATTAAATAAATATTTTTGGGTATAACCGTTAGTCTTATCACATATTTATTGCAAATTTCATAAGATTATTGATTTTAATAGCTCAAATGATAGCTTTCCGTAAATCAACATATAAATTGTCCATATTATTCTGTTGGTTTTTAATAAATCGTTGTCGATGACCGGCAGCTTGGAAGAAAATTCAACAAAATGACAGGCCGCCTTTTGAAAGGAGTACACAATAAAAGACAACGAAGTAAGAGGCTGTTTGACTGAGTTTACAAGGTTTCTAAAATATTTTATTGGATGGTTAAGAGTTTATATTTAGTAATTTTTTTAATAAAAATTTTTATAAATTTTTAAAATATATAATTTTTTTAAAATAAATTAATTTTTTAATATTTTATAAATTACTTCTTTATATATACAAAAAAATACATAAATATTTTAAATTACATTATATTAATAATATTCAAATTATCACACTCATTAATTATTAAATTATATGTATTTATACTTATATTAGTAGAAATAACACACTCTAACTAGCGTACACGTCAATTTATTTATAATTATAAAATTACTGTATTTTAAATTTGAAAGAATATTATTAAATTAAAACTACCAAGAATACTTTAAATTAAAAAAAGATAAAATAATTTTAAAATAGAAGAAATTGAGAGAGAACTGAATAAAAATAAAAAGTTAAAATGAGGAGGGAATAGAAAAATAACGAGTAAAATTATGAATGGTTGCGAAAGTTCACTTCCACACTCATATGAGCAGTAGTCACATGCAGTATAAAAAGGAAGTTGTGGTATATTGGTAATTCTACACAAGTGTTTTGCTTTTTATAATTAAAAATAATAATATAAATAATTTTAAAAACATTATAAATTCATAATATACCATCAAATTACCGCACATACCCTTTAAAAAAAAACAACGGCATGCATTGATTAATCAAAGTCAAAAGAGAAGAAAATTTCTGTGTACCTCTCCAACTGCTCTCCAACCCTAGCCCTACATATGTAATGGAATTAGGTCTAAGAAAATCAAAGATATTACACTTTTTTTTTTCTGGTGAAGGAAAGAAGTGTTCCCAGTTCTTCCACCTCCTGCTTGTGACCTCTCTCTCCATCACTCTCTCATGTTCAACCCTTAAAATAAAAAGGAAAGAAAAAAACCATTAATCTTGCACGTCTTCAACGGGCTTCCATCGGGTTCATTGAACCTGGACGCTTTTCCGATCATCCAACCTCCACGTTTCCGTATCTGGGACTTCTTATTCTTTGGCTGGAGACCAGTGGGCTTTTTAAGGTGTGTGTGTTTGTGTGTGTATATATATACACACCTTTGTGTTAGAAAATTTCTTATGTTTTTGTGTTAGAAAATCCTCTTAAACACTCTACGATTTATTCCCTTTTAATTTGTTTGATTTTCTGAGACTGGTTGCTTTGTGGTGTGTTCAAACACTGCAGTTGAGTTGGGATGATGGCGAAATTAATGGAGGACTGGTTCAGTGGCTTTCATGCATAGCGTCGCGTTTGGCAGTCAACATACAAGTGGCAGGGATAATAAGGTGAAATATTTGACGATGATTAATGCTAGATTTACTCCTTTCCCTGCTCACGGTTTGTTCGAAGGTGCACCCAGTGTTTCGGGTGTGGCAGATCGTGATCTTGGCAAATGTCAAGATCTGCTCTCTATCTCTTTTTTTTATTTTTTATTTTTATAGTTTATAGTTAATTAAATACTTTAATTCAAAATTTTATTTTCTATTTATTTTTGTCGATTGGAGTTTTAGGGTATTTTATTTTTTATTTTCAATTTAATATTTCGTAATTGGTTTATCTTTTTAACTAATTGTTTTCTTCATACATTAAAAGATATAACAAGAGTGATATAAGTTTGACTTCTATCTACGTGAATGTTCATTGACTAAAATTAATTAAACATAAAAAATAAAATGAAATTAAGAATGATTTATTTTATACTTTATTATAGTTTGTTTTTATGTATTATTGCAATTGTTAAGTTATAAAATAATTAAAGAAAATTTAAACTTTATCCTAAAAGACATATGATAGTTATGATTAATAAAAATTAAAAATTATATTAAAATAGATTAAAATTAAGAAGTGAATAATATGAGTGAAAGAGAATACGAAAAAAGTTATATGTGAAGAATTAAGGATGTTTAAATAATTTTACACTGTTACTAACTTAATATACAGCATAGATACACACAAATATATATATTTACATTTTAATTATTATTTAAAACTTTTAGGTTTAGCAAAATTACGGTGTCTATTGAGTCAGTACTTTTTAAAAAGATAATTTTATATTTTTTTAAAGATAAATGATTATATTAGAAAAACAATAAAAATTTCTATATATGATGAAGCCTGATGGCTGTTTGTGAAGGACTTCGAGTCCACGCAAGAAGTGGAGATTTGTGTCTAAAAGGGTTCGATGACGGACGATTCAGGTGGCTGTGTGTAAAGGACTTGGTCCATGCAAAAAGTAAAGGCCATGTTTGTGTGCCAATTTTGGAAGATTTACATGACATTAATATACAACTCTTCAAATAGATATTTTATTAATATAATTGTTTTTTTTTATCATTTTTCTTATCTCACTTCTATGTTATTCCAAAATTTTTACACCAACTTTTACCATCAACAAAATTTAAATTTACATCCAAATAAACCCAAACAATCCCTATCATTTTTTTAGCTTATAATCTCTACTGTGCTTGCATTGATTCTAATGGTTGTTCGGCTAAGTATATTTTAAATAGTTTATAATATTATGTTATTTATACGGCATTTTTTAAATTTATAAGTTCATATATTTTATTTTTTTAAATAAGTGAATAAAATGTTTGGAAAAAAAAATCAAATTATAATTATAGTTAATTATAAATTTTTTTGGTGTAATAATAATAATAATAATAAACTAAATATCATTAATATAATATAATTGAATATAATTATCTTATTTTTTAAATAATCGAAATAACTTATAAGATATTTAAAAATAAGTTAAATAAAATATAAGCATCTTATTTTAAAAACTCATAAGTTATTTTTATGAAAAAATTCAATAAACATTTTATGTTTAATACTCTCTAAATAATAATTATTTTGAAATAGATTAAGTTCATCAAGATAAATTTGTACACGCACTAAGTATAGTTAGCTAATTTTGTGTCACGAGTTTAACTGAATTTTGTCAAATCGTCCCTCATCCAATCAGCTCATGTTCTCGTCACTTCCACCCTCAATCAATTCTCTTGATTCAAACATGTTCTCTTGATTCACACATGTTTTTTTACAATTTAACTTATAATTTTGATTATTAATTCTCCTCAAACACCCACATATTTTTTATTTTTTGAACGTCAATTATGACGGCCCACGTAGCTAGCCCCTTTTGAAGACTTATACATCTGTTACATTGCCCTTTTGTTGTGGCCCAATATGATTGGGTGATAATTTGGTTTTAAAAATTTTTCCTCAATGAAAATGCCACACTAGACTAATTTTATGGTGTATGTTTAACAAAATTTTGATACATGGGAATATTAATATATTGACCGAACAAATGTTGATGACGTCGAATTCTTCTTGTCGTTCCATAAGAATAGGATAAAAAAAAGTTAACAAGGAAAAAGAAAAAAAACTTGGACATGTTTGCTTATTCTACTAATTTTTCTCCCTATTCTCTCACTGTTTAAGAACGATAAATTTATAATTAAATATTTTATCCCTTTAATATGGTAAAAATTACATGAAACGATGTAGTCACTATCAACAAAATTAATGGTATATAAGCACCAAAAAAATTATCAGTAGCAGATACAATAATTTTTTGTTTTTGTCTTGCTACACATATTACAAATTGCCAAAACGGACTTTAAACCCAAGTCTTGTTAATGAAGATTAATATTATCGTCACCATCTAATACTCATTCATGTACAACAATTCCAATTTTATTCATGCAAAATAAAAAATAAAAAAAAAATGGTGGGCAGCTTTCAACATATTTGACACTTGACAAGCTCGAGCAATCCATCCCACGCATCCTTTAATTTGAGCAATTATTGAAGGGAGAGTACGTGTTGTAAGAAAATTTCTTCAAGGACGGAATAATTGACAATTACATCACACACACAATTTTAGACTTCAAACTGCTGAAGTCAACTCATACATTTCAAACTTTGTGCACAGCCACAGATTTATCTACTGCTAGTTGAGCATAATTATCTTGCATCCTCCGTCATTGATAAAATAATCTTTAGGTGCAGTTCTGAATGTGGTTGGCAGGCAATCCAGATTCATTTCCATCTGAGATCACACTTTGATTTCTTCTGAATAGTTGGCTTCTCATGTTTGCAGCTTAAATAAGTCAGCCTTTCCCTCTTTCAGTACTGATATAGTATTCTGGTGATCATCAGTTTCTCCTGCCACAATGAACGACAACGGTATCGGTGGCGAGGCTGATATTGCCGGGGCAGCTCCTTCGCGTCACCATGCTGATAACCTGCCTTATGTGCACAAGGTGGGAGTGCCGCCCAAGCAGAGCCTCTTCAAGGAGTTTAAGTTCACATTTAAGGAGACTTTCTTCCACGACGACCCTCTTCGTCCCTTTAAGGACCAACCGAAGTCGAGAAAGTTTCTGCTCGGGATTCAAGCCATTTTCCCCATACTTGATTGGGGAAGACACTACAAACTCCACATCCTCAAAGGTGACCTCATTGCCGGACTTACCATTGCTAGTCTCTGCATCCCTCAGGTAATCAAGAATTCGGAAAAGAAGATGTTTGCCAGAGAGTGTCCTGCTTCATTTGGTAGTTTCTTACATCTCTTGACTTGTTCCGTGCAGGATATTGGATATTCAAAACTTGCTAATTTGGATCCCCAGTTTGGGCTGTGTAAGTTTCATTCCATGCTCTCAGCAATCTGCACTGCCTACTATGTATCAAAAATCAAATCTTTTTTACCATTTAATCATAAACTTTTGTTTGAATTTTAGATAGTAGTTTTGTTCCACCCCTCATTTATGCCATCATGGGAAGCTCAAGAGACATTGCCATTGGACCAGTGGCTGTGGTGTCTCTCTTGCTTGGAAGCATGCTTCAAAACGAGATCGATCCCAAGCACAAACTTGAGTATCAGCGACTTGCATTTACAGCCACATTCTTTGCTGGAATAACTCAATTTGTACTTGGTTTCTTTAGGTATTGTTCTTTTATTTCTTCACATATATTCTGGTAACCGTAACATGCATGGCTGACTTAGAAAACTGACCGGCCTGATTCATTTTTCGTCTTTTCGTAAGGTGGCCTGTAACACTAACAATATGGAGCGCTGCTTTCAGGTTGGGTTTCTTGATCGACTTCCTGTCTCATGCCGCCATTGTTGGATTTATGGCAGGTGCATCCATTACTATTGGCCTTCAACAGCTAAAAGGCTTGTTGGGTGTAAAGCATTTCACCAAGAAAACTGACATAGTTTCTGTTATGCGTTCTGTGTGGGCTGATGTGCAACATGGGGTAAGATCAAACTTCTTTTACTTTATGAAATTAGAAGATTTGTTTAGCTTGTGACGCTAAAAGTTCCCTTTTTGTGTGGCAGTGGAATTGGGAGACTATTGTAATTGGAGTCACATTCTTGGCCTTTCTGCTCCTTGCCAAGTATATTGTAAGAAGCCCAACTAATTCTTGCTATTTTCCTTGTTAAGTTCTATCTTTACCAAAGAATGAAACTTGCCCTTTCATGTTTCACTAATTCTGCTGGATCAGGGGAAGAAATACAAGAAGTTGTTCTGGATTCCGGCCATAGCTCCATTGCTCTCAGTCATCATTTCAACCTTCTTTGTTTTCATCACCCATGCTGAAAAGAAAGGAGTCCAAATAGTGAGTATCCCACATACTCAATGCCTTACTTCCATTCTGAACTTAACACGAAACTTCACTTTGTTTGAAGGTCAACCATATTGAAAGAGGCATCAATCCTGCATCTCTGCACAAAATCCATTTCACCGGCAGCTATGCCGCCACAGGTTTCAAGATCGGTGCTGTGGCCGGGATGATTGGACTAATGGTAGGTCATTGTTAAACATCTCACGGTAAAATCACAGTTCACCCTACTAATCGACTTGATATGTATATCGCAGGGAGCTGTAGCGATTGGTAGAACTTTCGCAGTTCACACAACTAATTGAATTGATATGTATGTCGCAGGAAGCTGTCGCAATTGGTAGAACTTTCGCGGCAATGAAAGAC
The DNA here is from genome assembly GCA_019155195.1 of Avicennia marina. NCBI lineage: Eukaryota > Viridiplantae > Streptophyta > Magnoliopsida > Lamiales > Acanthaceae > Avicennia > Avicennia marina. The sequence goes on from CM032782.1 coordinate 1,692,368, forward strand.
TATCACCTGGATGGCAACAAGGAAATGGTGGCATTGGGCACAATGAATGTCCTTGGCTCAATGACATCTTGTTATGTTGCCACAGGTTGGTCCAAATTCATGCTCATTTTCAGCCAAGTGAATCAGATGTCGTTCGTGCTCAGTTTTCCTACTTCTTGACAGGATCTTTCTCGCGCTCTGCTGTGAATTACATGGCTGGATGCAACACGGCGGTGTCAAACATCGTGATGTCCTGTGTCGTGCTGCTAACGCTGGAACTGATCACACCTCTGTTTAAGTACACCCCAAATGCCATCCTGGCTTCCATCATCATATCAGCCGTGGTGGGATTATTCGACTACGACGCAATGATTCTCATATGGAAGATCGATAAATTTGACTTCGTTGCTTGCATGGGAGCCTTCTTTGGGGTGGTTTTTGCCTCTGTTGAGATAGGCCTTCTGATTGCGGTATGGAAATCATCAAACAGCAACTCCGTGAATGCTTATATCAGATGAATTTGAACTGATGAAAGCGATTCTTGATACGACAGGTTGCTATATCTTTTGCCAAGATTCTTCTCCAAGTGACAAGACCTAGAACTGCTGTCCTTGGCAAAATCCCAAGGACAACAGTTTACAGGAACATTCAGCAGTATCCTGAAGCAACTAAGGTTCCAGGTGTTATGGTTGTTAGGGTTGATTCTGCCATCTATTTTTCCAACTCCAACTATGTCAGGGAGAGGTATAGATGACTTCTATGTCAATATATAGTCACATGATCCACTCATTTTAGGTGGTGTTTGATGATCAGAAAATATAATGATTTTCCAGGATACTGAGGCTGCTGACTGATGAAGAGGAAGAGCTCAAAGAGAACAACCAACAGAGAATCCAGTATTTGATAGTTGAAATGTCGCGTAAGTAGCTGGATAAGTTGTTTGTTCTTCTCTATTTCCCCTGTTTAACTCTAGAGTGCAATGTAAAGAAACATAGCTCAACCTAAAGATCCATGTTTCTGTTCTTCTTTCATCGGGCCAGCTGTAACGGACATAGATACTAGTGGCATTCATGCCCTGCAAGATCTCTACAAGAGTCTGCGGAAGAGAGATGTACAGGTAAATTACCAGTATCAATACTAACCAGCTCTCAGACTGCATGCCTTCTAATGTGTGGTGTGGGCAAGCAAACATCATGATGGTTTCTTGTGGTTGTTCCAGCTGGTTCTAGCAAATCCAGGGCAGACAGTACTGGACAAGCTCCATACATCCCGCCTAGCCAACACAATCGGAGATGACAAGATTTTCCTCACTGTAGCAGATGCCGTCATGACTCTGGCCCCCAAGATGGAGGCTTGACACCATTTTTGTGTCATGAACAATTAAGAAAAACACCCTCTATGTCCATAAACTTATTTCTTTGATCTCAAGAATAATGGGATGGAGATCTGAGGCAAGGATGTAAATGTTGATATTCTGACACTGGCAAACATGATTGAAAAGCTACCAGTAGATATATTTACCCTCTGCTTTTTCTTTATTTGGCCAGTAATTTGATGACAATACAGTTTTGTCATCTGTAGAGTCGTTTGAGGTTGAGATTAATTCTAAAATCAAACAGAGCCCTATCCACCTTGCTTGTAATAGAAGAAACCAAAACACACCATAAATTGAACAAAGCCATACCATCAAATCATCGTCGCTAGTAAAAAGTAGCAGGGAGTGTAAACTCATACATATATCTCAATAAGAATCCTAGTATCATGCTAACAAGAAGAGAATCTCTCAAATAGGATCCCATGTACCCCCATCGCTGCTCTAGACATATCACAGCCCATGAACTAAGACTCGTCTCAAAAGAGTATTCCCACTTTATGCTCTCACAACAAAGTGAAACACTGATGTAAGAACGACGGACTCAATGGAAGCGATGAGTGAAGAAGAACTGGAGCTACCAGGAGCCGGCGCAGGAGCAGGAGCAGCTTCATTGGGGGCCATGGAGGACATTGGAACCCCGTCAACTGTGGTAGGAGATGCAGCCTCTGGAGGGAGAGCTGCAGCAGAACGATGCACGAGCATAGTTAGCAGAAACATCAGGTCATATTTCTAACGAAAAAAAATTGGTAAAATCTGTTAGATAAGAACATAAGAATGGAACTAAAGTAGGCAAAAAAGATAAGATCTGAACACACCTGGGGCAGCTCCGGTGCCAACGCTCACTGTTGACAGAAAGAAAAATGGAAAATATATAAGATGAAAATCAAGGCAGCACACAGAAAGTCGAGAGCTTTTAGGCCAAACGGCCACTTCAACAGAGTGGACTATTTCCCTTCCTTTTTTTTTTTGCCCCCAAAAAAATAATCTTTAAAGGAAATGAAATAAATCAAAACTCAACGAGGAGACTCACAGCCACAGTTGCCGACGGACGGAGCAGAGACATGGCAGACAGCGGGAAGCGTCATGGCCTTGCTGACATTGAGTGTCACACCCAACTGCTTGCTGTTCTTGAACGCCTCACACAGGCACTCGGGCCCCGTTTTGAGCACGGTTTTCAGCCCCGAACAGCACGTCCCTTCCGGCTTCTTCGTCGTGCTTCCGGCCGTCACGAACGACAGGCAGTCCGCCATGTTCATCACCAGGCTGGAGCAGTCCACGGCGGGGGCAGGCGCAGAATGCGCGGCCGAACCCAATGCAGCCAAGAAGGCAAAAAGCATGCAGAACAGCGGAAGTCTCAATCCCACCACAGCCATTTTCTTCAACATATCAAATTTCATTAACCAACACAAGAAACAGCGCGAATGGTGTTCGCGTATATATAATGGTGGAAGGCAATGACGAAGAAAGGAAGTGGCGTGGAGGGGTCTGAAGCGGGGGTGGGATGGTGGGACGCGTGGAGGGTATTCTTGGAATGACCTTGGAGCTGCTCATCTGTCCCTAAGGATGATTCCATAATTACGGTTCCAAAGGTGCCATGAAATTGGGGACGTTGGCTGTACTGGTGAGCTGTTGTTCCTTCAGCGGCCGAGAAAAATGTTTTCATGTGCTGGCGTGCATGTTTGGCGGCTTTTTCAGGATTTTACCTTGTCTAATTTAAGTAGCAATTTAAATTTAATAAATAGTTAAATTTGATTAGACATAATGGATTTTCTTTGTTTTTCACTATTTATAATTACTTAAAAATCTTGTGTATAAAATATTTTTCTATACAAATTTTATTTAAATTTAAATTTAAATTTAATTTTTTTTAATTTTTATAATTAATTAATAATTTTTTAATTATTATATATATTCATAATTAAATCAATACTTATTTCTATAATTTTTACACTCACATTTATTGTTTTATTATCCAAAAAACATATATACAATGATATCATTTAATTACTATTACATATTAAATATATATATATATAATTATTTCCCAACTATCTAAATTTTACAGATTAAATATAATTTTAGTCTGTATTCAAATCATCCAAATTATTTCATCCCATTCTAATTTTGAAATAAACATAGCCAATGTTTTTAAAAATTTGAATTCAAATTTAGTTAAACAATGAAATTGGACTATAATTCATATTCAAAGTTGGAACTCAAGTTTAATTAAATTGGAAATTGAATTTAAACAATTTAATTTATTAACACTCTGATAAATATGTGTGCTCCAGACAGTATTTTTTGTTCAAAATATTGTAATTCAAGGTCAGGATAGAAAAAAATATTTAATTAAATATTTTCTGTCTTTTTAATCAAACAAAAAATTTCCATGAGTTGAACAAATGACTTGTAGGGTATTATGATCAAACAATGAAAAAAAGTTCAAAACAAAAAATTGTTATGTTAAAATCGGATGAACAACAATTTATAATCTATAAATATTCAAATTCAAATCAAACAGATGTTAATTTGATATCAATAATACAATTTGTTTTGCATTAATCAAATAGAAAACTGTGACAAACATTACTCCAGTGAAAAAATAAAATCATTATAACATAATCTGTACAAAAAAATAATGATAAACAAATATTAAAATATAAGTTGGCTTTGTTTGTTTAACCTTTTAAGACTTTTTTAATTTTTCAAAAAATATATAAATCAAACACAAAATACTTTAAAAATAATTTTTTCTCTTATAATATTCAAAATACAGTAATTATCTCTGTCTGGGTACCTGTCTTTCTCTTTTCCACAATGCCATATACACAATATAAAGATAAATTTCAACTATAAAGGTAGGTATTATTCAATGCAATATTTGGAAAAAAAATTTGATTTTGAAATGAAATTAAATCCTTAACTAATTAACCAAAAATTTTTCAAAAGTTGAACCACTGGTTGATATTATATCCTTTTTAATTTTAGAAACGCAAATTGACACTGTTAGAAGAGAACATGAATCTTCTGACCTTCAGATGACGAGATGCATACGACTTTGCCCACGAGCTAAAAATCGCGTTTTCCAATTACCACGATTTTTACCGATAGCCAAACCGCTTAAACACGAATGAATCTTAATGACAATAAAAGTAAAGTTGTTTAAGTATGCCAAATTTGAAATTGGCAATTTTGAAGCATACGACATAAAATTAATGGGAGATGATGTTTGGGTGGTGTAATGTTGAGACGAATAGTTTATTGGGAAATAAAGTTTTGACCGGTTTGAATATATATATATATATATATATAATATATAATAATAATTAAAAAATATAATGATATATTAAAATAATCATTAATTTTTAAAAAATAAATAAAATAAATATAAGTATATATGTAATATTTATAGATATTAATTTAATTGTAAACAAGTATTGGTTTGATTGTAAACAAGTATTGGGGAGGAGATTTTGACATGTGCCCGCGTTTTGAAACTTAATTGGTATATTAGATCCTACAATGCATTTTTCATTTTTATATTTTATTTCTGCTTCATTTTTTCTAATGTGCTGTTAATTATATTTAATGCAATTATTGTTTGTATTAATGACAGTTATTATTTAATTTCATAACAAGTTTAAAAATTTAATTATTTTATAATTAAAAATTGTATAAACACATAAAAATAAAATATATTATATTACAGGAGTATATTAAAATCACATTTTATTTTAATTTATTTATTTTGTTAACAATCGTAGTTAATTATTATCAACACATACGATGGATCCATTCGATCTGCACTTGGAATACTATTTCGAGTGTTTTTTTTTCCTAATTATTTTTTTTCTCTGTTTTTTGTTCATTTCTGCGTTTTTTGTATTTCTTAATAAATTATTCATTATAATTAACTGAAGATTTTAATTTACAATTATGTTTTTATTTTTAGTAATTTTACCAATCAGTTGAATTTTAAAATAAGATTTAATTTGATATTGATTAATTAGGGTATTATTTTTTACTAATTTTTTTTCTTATACATCAAAATGTATTTCTCTATTAATATATTAAAACCTAAAAAAATTTATTTTATTAAAAAAGTTAATGTATCAAAATTATTTATTCAATAAGATCCCATCATATGGTCCACTCTCGTGTAGCAACCGTCATCACCTTCTCACCATCTCCCCTTTAATTGTGAACAATACATTACAATTGATTACCATTAATTAACTCTCAATAATTTTTTCCTAAATTACACCATTAATTTCCTACACAATTAATAACTAACTAAAAATATTAACTTAAAATTATTTTTTTCATTTTTATTAATTATCCCTATTATTTGTCAAATTCTAAGTTAATTGAAGAAAATTAAAACTTGTTCTAAACTTAAAAGATGGATATAATTAATTTTAATTATTAAAAAATTAAAAATAATAAAAATAGAACCTTGATATACATTTTTAATATTTTATAATTTATCTTTATGTATTGACACAGTTTTTATTATAATTTATTTTTATGCACATATGTATTCTTTATTTTCAATTTGTTATCAATTATTGTTAATCAAGTATTTCAATTCATAAATCTGTTTTTTCTTTTTAAGTATATTACATATGTATTTTAAATTTTTGTATATTTTATTATTTTTAAATTATTATTAATTGCAATCAATTAATTAATAATATATTATAAGTAATCCAAGGTAAGATGGTGAGATGGAGACACTTGTCACCATCTGCAACTGCGTCAACTCAACCGTGATGATAGACAGGCTTCGGCTTCCAGGTGTCAAATAAATTTGAATTTAAATTAGTGTCTGCCCCTTGAATCTTATAATTATTTCGCTGTGTTGCCTTTGGAAAAGCACCAAATCTATGGCCTACTATTCAGTTTTGAAATGTGAAGGAAAAGGAAGAAGGAAAGGGTGATTTTGTCTTAACAAAATGATTAGATGGGCTTTATTGGAATTTACGCCACCTACTTGTAGGTTCGTCAGCTTTTCAAATTAGGCTTTTCTAGCCTTCTAACAGGTCAATTTTAGAGTCACAAGCACTTTTGCTTTCTTTCAACATTTAAAATGATAATGTAAATTGATTAACTTTTGACCACTATGTTTAAAACAAATGCTTTGTTTGCTGTACTTGTTACACACCATCCCCCAACACTTACAATTCCAATAAATCAAATATCATATTATATAGACTTTATTTAAAGTTAATTTTAAAATTTTATTTCTAATTTTTTATAAATAATTAATTATTTTTTAATTATTATATTTATTTACAATTAAATTACTACATATCTCTGAAATTTGTATACTCACAATCACTTTTTTACTTAACTTATATACTATAATATCATCTAATTACTATGATATAATTAATATATATATATATACATAAATATTTTTTCTACTAACCCATATTTTAATATCAAACATAAATTTTCTATTAATCCAATTTACCAACATTTATAACCACCCTAATAAGCAACCAGACACTCAAAAGAACTATGCACTTAAGAAGTCTAACGATATTTAATTGATTGCTAAATTCTAAATAGCGCAATAACAGCAGCCACAGACATATTGGCTATTTTTGGATGTTTATTATATTAGAATATAGTTGGTGGGAAAATTTAGAAATGATGTAAGTAAGGAATAAAAATAGATAAAAATTGTGATTTCCATGAGTTATGCGTTTTGGAGTGTAAATTTTTGTTGGGATGAAAATTTTTTACACACTGTGTATGCATGATTAAAGAATTATATAAATTTATAATTAAGATGTGATATATAATTTTTATTGATGCTGTTGATGTGATAAATATATTTAAAAATTAATTTAGGTCATTGCTTCACTTTGCACAGTAGCAAAGCGTAGGACAAAAATCTCGGACTTAAAAGGGGTCATGTGAAGTCTTTTGATTTTTAATAACATGTCTCAGCTTTGCACACTGCTCGGGATATGTTTGGTGCCCTTTATAATCCTAAAGAATTTTGTGGGTCATATCAGTAGGCATCCAGAGAGTGAGGCTAATGATCACTCATGTAAGAACTTCTAGATTTAGTGGAAAATTCTTGGTCCGTGATGTTCCAAGTAGAGATTTTGCGTGAGTGCTTTAAATTACAATACATGATGTCAAAATTTAAGGCATTTGATGGCTATGTTTGGTTCTAAATTTATGTCCATCTAAATTATTTTTTTTCAAATATACCGTACATCAAAATATTATTTTTTATTTCTTTCTCTCTTCTATACTTACACTATTTGTAAATTTTCATACCAAATTTTCACTTGTCAGAAAATTTGGATCCAGACATAGAGCATTCCAATTGAAACAATACAATCAAACTCTCGTCGACATTCCAAGGCAATTTGGACAAAAGGAGGTATTCATAGGGTGTTTTGGACAGTTTATAAATTTTTTAAAACATCTTATATAAGATATTTAGAAGTTTATAAGTTTATTAAAAATGTTTAGTATATTTTTTTAATGAAAGAACTTAGAAGCACACAAAATATGATATTTGAAGTTTATAAATTATTTAAAAATAAATTAATTTTTTAAACTTATTTTCAAATATCTTATAAATTACTTCATTATATATATTAAAAACTGTACAAATACCTTCAATTATACTATATTCATGATATTTAATTTATTTTTAACTTCACACAAAAAAATTAAATTAATTATATTTGTGAATCTTAACAAAATCTTATAAGGTAATCTCATTAATTCTATTTAAATACTTTATTTACTTATTTTTTTAAAATAAGATGTATGAGTTTATAAATTTAAAAATAATATATAAATTACATAATTTCTATATACTATTTAAAATAAACTTAGCATAATATATTTTCTATTCTAGTTAGATGTCATTTCAATGATGCTGAAATAATATGTCGAGCAAATACACCAACCTGGTCGACAGCAACAGAAACCAGATCTAGAACTCTTTTGCAGGCAGAAAACCCTTTTATCAAACATGTGGTGGGCGAGACAGTGGGCGGCATTGGAAATTATCCTCGCCACGTGTGAACAACAAATTCAGGCGGCGATTTGCAAACTCTAAAGTTGTAATGTAATAAATTCACGAAATGATGCCATATAGTGGTGTGTGGGTGCAAGATATGATTTGAACAAAGTGGGCTTCCCACCATCGCCACATTGAGAATGAGCACATAGCGTGATGAGATGCGGGGGTTTGGTGAACGGCCCTTTGGCCATGTTTGGAAGAGGACGATATTTGATAATAATTGTGTTGATATATATAATATGTTTAAAAGGAATGTTTTGATAAGGTGAATAGTATAATTTATTTAAATATATGTGTAAAATATATAATACTGATTAATTGATATGATAGTATATAAAAATGATGATTATGTTTTAGAGTGAGAATAAAAATATATGTGAATATATGTGTATAATATATATATATATATATTGTTAGTAGACATAATGATTGAAAAATAATTTAATAATTATATAAATAAGAAAAAAAATTAAATTTGAATAAATGTTTTGTTGAATTGTATATTTGGTAGCGTGAAATTTGAGACGCGTGTTTGAATCGAAAATTGAGTTTCAAATATAACCTTTGGGTAGTTGTCACTCGTCGTTGGTAATTCTTGTTTTTGTGAAGAAAGATTGAGTTTGGCAGCAGTGAAATGAATTTGAATAAATATTTTATTGATAATTATACAAATAAGAAAAAAAATTGAATTTGAATAAATATTTTATTAAATTGTATATTTGGTAGCGTGAAATTTGATACGGGCGTGTTTGAATTGAAAATTGAGTTTCAAATATAACCTTTGGGTAGTTGTCACTCGTCATTGGTAATTCTTGTTTTTGTGAAGAAAGATTGAGTTTGGCAGCAGTGAGATGAAACGTTGTTGCAAACATCATGCTTGAAATTTATTAGAAAAACGCAATTCATGGTCTACTTCTTGTATTAAACTATCATCGGATGCTTGTTAAGGAAATTACTGTATGATAGTTGAGAGTATTTCGGATGTGAAGGGGCAACAGAAGATGTCATTTCCTTTTGCAACAACGTTGAGACTCACCATCCACGAAATTAAAAACCCTTTTTGCTTAAATTTCTTTTCTTTTTCTTTTTTTTTTTTTTTTTCAAATTTTGGGGTCAAAATCGGTCTTGACCGGTTTTTTCAACTGGTTCTAACAGCTCACACTGATGTTTGACTGATTCTAAATATTTTTGATTTTTATATCTTAATTGGACCAACAAACAAACCAATTCCCAATTGAACCTACCAGTTTATCCGGTTTGGCTTTCAAAATCATGCATTACATTTGTGTTGCTTTTTATATGATCTATTTATCATAGCATGTTTATTTCTCACACGACCAAAAACACGATTTAAATCTAATATAGAATTAATAAATTTAAATTTAATCTTTGAAAATATGAGTTAAAATTGAATCAAACCTACAAACTAGAAAAAAATAATGAATCAATTTTATAATACTAATAGAATAACTAGCGAATCTTTTTATATATTTAAAATAATTTAATAAATATTTTTATTAACTTTTTTTTTTTTTTGCATGTAATCTTAAGTTATTAACTATAAATAGAAAATTGATTAAATAAAATTAAATGTTAAAGTAGTCAATATGTGAAAATTCAAACTTAAATATTATTTTAAACTAAATCCTATATCCATGTTCTCAAATTCAATTTCTTAATTTAAGGATCAAGATTCAAAACACCAGTCACACTCCACACCTTAACTCAAACAAGTTCAGATAAGCTTAAAGGCTCTATTTAGATTGCCTTATTCTTTTTCATTCATTCTTTTTTCTTTTAATTAGCATGACATATATTTACTAACTAAAACTTAATCCAATAAAATTTAAAATGACAAAAAAATTGATACCTTTAAATTTTCGAGTTCGTTTGAAATTACTTTTTAAAATAATAATATTAAAATAAGAAGAAAATTTACAATGTGTAAAAACTTATTTCTAATTTTCTTTAGTCAACATAAATATATATTTTTTCTGCCACGAGTTGACAAGTGAAGTTTAGATGAGCCCTGAAATTAACAAGTAGAATTTGCGTAAAAACCCTAACATGCGAAAATAAACAAATCAAGTTTTGATTGATGATTTATGTGTAATACCCGTGTCTGACCCATAGCCACCCATAGTCAATACTGCAAATGGCTGACTAGTACTGAAAATGAAGCAGTTAAATGGATGGAAGTTTGAACAAAAAAGTAGGAAATTTTCTACCACTTAAAAAACTCAAAAACTTATTCAGAGAGACATCGAATAAAATACATGAAAAGACAACCTTGAGTATTATTCTTGCGGCGGTATTGCCATACCTCATGTCCAACTATGTACTTGACTTTTGCGCAATAACTTAGACAAAGTAAATTAGATCTTAGTATCCTCTACTCATGCAAAATGGTGAGGCAGTCAGCACGGTTTACCCAGCAAGCATGCACCAAGACAGAAATATAATGGGAGAGGACTTGGTGCAGTTAAATTAGAACAGCAATGTAGGCACATCATTCGCTCCCCATAGCCATCAAGAACTCACCCTCACACACAACTTCGCCACCTACGTATGCTTTTCCTTCCATCTTTGCTATCCCAAAGCGTTTCTGCAGCTTGACGAGGTTCATTCTCATTACTAAGGTGTCTCCTGCAATTACCGGCTTCCTGAATCTTACTTTGTCTACTCCAGCAAAGAAGAAATTGTCACGCGACGCGCCCACTTCTGGCTGTAGCATAACCAAGCCACCAACCTGGGCCAGTGCCTGAATCCAGCAGTATTAAATACATCAGTTCTTGTGCAAATACTAGCTTCGAAATATAAGCCTATAGAAGAGAGTTGCAGGTTATAAATGAAAAGAGTATTTGCAGTCAGCTGCAACTATCATTGGTTAATTTAGGTTTAAAATATTAATACAGAAAACCACTCAAAATGGAAACTGAGGTTTAGGAAATTCTTATTCAGAATTTTGCAAAGAAACTAATCTATGACAATCAGGAGCTGGACCACATTTTTTGTAGGAAATTTTACCATAATTTATCAGTAGGTAAGGACAAGATTGGACAATGTTGAAAAGGTTTATAAACAAAGAAATAAGAGCACAAGGCACGAATTGAAAGAAAGCTGCAAAAACCAGGAATCAGAATGAAAAGCCACAGAAGCAAGCGATAATGCCGAAAAAGGTCTTCATCATGAATTAGCAAGAAGTTGCTAACAAGATTGGTTAATATGGGAAAGAACAGTCGGCGTACGTGCTTCTTCAACGACAATAAATTTCATATAGCTTTCAGATTACTCAAATTCAGATTTTGGAGAGGTATATCAAAGATAATTTACTCAAGACATTCAATAATTGGGAATTCAGAAACATCCAGCAAGTGATGCATGTACTCATTATCACAAAGCAAGAAACTTTCACCTCAACCATAAGGACACCGGGCATAATAGGCCTCTCTGGAAAATGACCAGGAAAGAAATTATCATTTATGGTCACGTTCTTGATGCCCACGGCCGACACTCCTGGAGTGTATTCAATCACTCTATCCAACAGCAGGAAAGGAAACCTGCAACACGAGAGAGATAAAAACCCAAACAGAAATTCAAAATCATACTGACATGATGACCAAAATTAAAAGTGAATCACAAAATGCGTCAACATTACACGCACCGGTGAGGTAAGATTTCTCGAATCTGATTAATGTCCATGACCGTCGGAAATGCAGGGTACTCTGAAGTGAGGAAAAAACACAAGTACTTAGTATAATTTCAAGAAGAGAAATGAATCGACACGCTCTCGTTTTCGACTAGTTGAGATCCATACTCAATTCAATCGGCGTCTCCGACGAGTGGCCGTCGTCGCCGGAGGAAGTGGAGTTGGCGATGTAACTTTTCTGGGCCCCGTCGAAACGGGTCGAAACGACGTGGGATCTGGAGATAGCGAGCGGATATTTGACAGAAGCAGAGAAAGGCAGAGCATTCCCTTTGCTTTTCTTGCAAATCGGAGACGAGGAAGAACAATTGTGTGCGGGGAACGTAGACTGAGAGAAAACCGAGGACGCCATTGCAAAGCGATGGTATGCGTGCAGAGATTCGCAATAGAACAAGTGGGATGCAGAGGCAGACGAAGAAGAGTGAGGAGAGGACGAGATTAACGAGGTGGCTGCGGGGATTTGATGGCCGGATTGGATTCGTTCTGTGTATTGTCGGAAGAGGACGGAGACGGAGACGGAGACGGAGAGACCGAAGAAGTGTAGTTACGTGTCACGTTATTCGATGGATTAAAATTAATTAGTAGCGGATAATTTCTTGTAATAATAATGACAAAAACTGGGGCTTTACTTGTACTTGTGTTATGATTTGACAAAAAGACTAGGTGGCGATTTGGTTAAAAAGTCGAAAATTAGAAAGAACTGTACGATTCTTGTCTGATTTACTATATTGAAATCAAAATTTAAAAATTATATCTAAAAATTTAATATTTATCAAGTTTTAAATAAAGTAAAAGGTTTTGAGAAAATCAAACTTGATTTCTATATATTTAATTTAGAATATATAAATTATAGTAATTTAATAAATGAACAATATATACATTATATATAATTAATGATAATGTCTATGTTTTGATTAATTAAATGTAAAATTATTAAATTAGCTTTGTTAAAAACCCTTTTGTTTTTCTCTTTTTCAAATGCATTTTGTTATTTTTTAATATTTTTTCTTCTATCGCCAATTTGACTTATTAAATATTTTTATTTTTTTTATTTTTTTATTTCTCTTTAATCACTTGATATATTTTATTCTCTTTTATATTATTTTTTCTTATCAATCATTTGACTTTGTTTTATTTTTATTATTGATTTTTCAAAAGATTTTTTGTCTAAACTATTTATGTGTTGTTAAATTATGTTTTAGAACTTTAAACTAATTATTTTTTTCTTTTTTCTTATTTATCTATTAATGTATAACATTAATTTTTCTTTGATATTCTCTTCTCTTTAATCTTTTATATTTATTTTTATTTAATAATATTATTTAATTTTGAAAATTTTATTTTATTAATCAAAATATATTAATTTTATAATATATTATAATTAATAAAAATATTAAATTTATAAATAATTTATATATGTCATATTTAATTTTTAATTTATATAAATTAATATTAAAATTAAAAATTTTTGTATTTTATTTTGAAAGAAGGCACTTTCAACTAAATAGTTATACTAGAATGAATAACTCAATTCTAAATTCAAGTTAAATGATTCAAAATTGAATTCATTCAACATGTAAACCAAACACCACTTTAAGTTGTTAAAACATGCGTTTGTCCGACGGATGATATTTTAGGGTATAATATTTTGCATATAAATAGCTACCATGTGTATAATTATATAAACAGATGAATAATATTTTTTAAATATAAATTTTATAACATTTATAAAATTAAAAAAAAAATAGATTTAATTAAAATTAAAGAACGCAAAATATACAATGCCGTTTATGGCCAAATTTAACAATGAACCTAAGACGAATTAACATGTTATAAAATATGTTGCAACAAGAAAAGATTAAAATCAGTTTGCATTTTATTATCTATGTTTGAATACTATTTTTGTTTCTTAATTAAGATAAGGAAGAAAATTTAAGTGATTTGGGTAGAGATAAAAAATATATTTGATTTGTAAAATTTTAGCGAGTCGAAAAATTATTTTTGTATACATTTAATATATAATAATAATTAAACGATGTGATAGTATATAAACTTATAGGATAATAAGAAAGTTAATATGAGTGATAGTTTTATAAAGATTTGTATTGATTTAATTGTAAATAAATATAATAATTATAAAATTATTAGTTAATTATAAAAATAAAAAAAAGACAAATTTAAAAAAAATTTATATTGTAAAACATTTGATTTGTAAGATTTTTAAATAATAATAAATAATTTATAAAATATAACCCAACTCTAAATCCCGATCTCTGTACATCATTTTGATCCTTAAAATTTTAGGTTATATTTATAAATTTTAAAGTTAGAAAATTTAACACGAATTGTTAAAAATAATATAAAAATAAAAAAATATTATTTTAATAGATAGTATACTTTAATAAAACAATTGTTAGTCGCTTATTGTAGACTCACATAGTCAATCTATAGCTCTTGTTAACTCATCTTCAAGAGAAATTTTATTACAAAAATTATTATTTTTCATTACAATTAATAAAAATAAAAAATATATTTAAAATTTCATAGTATTCAAATAAATAGTAGTATAATAATGTATGGAATATTAGTAATGAAAATATAATAAAGAATAAATTTGTTTGATAATTTATGAAAGATAAATTATAAAACCGTTATTTATTCTAACTTATTATTTTTAAATGCTTTAACCTTCTGTTTTTCTTAATACATTTTTACCTAAGCCCTCTTTTCCAAAGTATCTTCCAAAATCTCAAAATACGAAATACACATAAAAAAGAAATATTATAAAATGAACCCTAAAAACTCCCAAATTGTTCTTCCATGGTGATTATTGGGTAGCGACGAATCCAGCGATCTGACGCGAACAGACCGGAAACGATGAGCCTGGCCCTGCTGCAAGGCTACTCCTCCGCCGAAGAAGAAGAAGACGACCGGCGACAGTTTTCGGAAGACGAAATCTCACCAGACAATGAGGCGAACGACGCCCTTCGCAAGGCTAACCGTTCCTACAAACCCTTGTTCGATCCCAATCCCCCCTCCGCTTCCTCCTTGCCCTCCGCTTCTGATGCATTCTCTGAAGTAAAAATCGAGAAGTTTATTGCTCTGTTAATTTTGCCTTCTTTTATTTTTTTGTGTTTTAGATCTAGGGTTTCGCTCAAATTTCTTATTTTTCTGCTGGGTAAATATTATTGGAGGTTTCAGGACCGCCGCAGTTTCTGAACAATTGTGTTCAAGAAGATGCGGCGAAAGAGGATGGGCGGCGGGGGAGGCATGGCGGTAGGAATCGCAGACAGAAAAAGGATTTGCCTGCAGGTGAATTTTTTTTCCGGTTTTTTTTTTTGTCTTAATCAACTTCGTTTACACAAATTGCTCTCATGTCGTCTTTTAGGCCACTTGTAGGGTGTTCTTGCAGTTTCGAAGTAGGACATTAACGTTCCATTGCTTTCTTTGAGTTATGAAATTATGATATCCTTTTAAGAAACCCGATGCCTATCTTTCATGTTGAAATGAATTCTTAATTTTTTGCCCTTAACCTTTAATTGTTCAAAAGGACAAAAAAAGAAAGAAAACGAGAACTCGCAATCTTGTTAAGAAGGTGAAGAAGCTAATTTAGTGTTCAGTTTCTAATAGGATGATGTTTCCTTTTCAATTTTTGGACTGTATTGCCCACTTTTACTGGTTGCCTACTTTACATTGGGGATTTTGCACTATTCTTCTTTCTTCTCAGTAAACTGAACCATTAGCTTTCGACGGGAGAGAAACTAGATAAAGTAAAATGTGTGGTGAAGGAAGTCCACATTGAAGTTTTCAAGGTATATTATTTCAAGTGAAGAAATACAAGCTACTTGATTCTCATTCCACCTCTTTCTTGTGATCTTATTGAATGTCTGTAACAAGTAAAATACATGATGGAATGTGTTGGTATATTATATGATGTAGCTGGTATATGTCTTATGGTAATGATGTAGCTTTTCAGTATAATCTGATTTGAGTTGATTCTTGCCTTAGGACGTATCTTCCTGCTTGCAATAGTTGGAAAATCAGTATTATATGGTGTAACAAGTAAAATACATGATGGAATGTGTTGTTATATTATATGGTGTGGCTGGTATATGTCTTATAATAATGATGTATCTTTTCAGTATAATCTGACAGAGTTATTCTTCCCTTAAGATGTATGATGCTGCTTGCAATAGTTGGGAGATCAGTATTATGTCCAACGTCAGCCCTTGTGCTTTTCTAAGACGGTTTGATACCTAACGACCTCCTGTGTTGTGTTTGTTGGCAGGTTCTGTAGTGGAGTCCAAGGCTCAGTTAGTTGGGATACATGAGAGAGTGAGGAGCGATGTTGAAAGCAACACTTCCCGAGACCAATCCGGTGGGACTGTGGGCAGTGCTCAAGGTGGGAAACGTATGGTAACTGTTAGCAATCCCAACACTGAAGATGCAGCCGAGCTCTTCAGGTGCGTCTTCCAACTTTCTGTCAGAAAGTGGCTATTTGATTCATGCGGAACCAATCAATTGCATAACCTTATGAATATAAATCTAGCTAGTTGTCAATGTCTGATATTTTCTTGCATTGCATTAATATCTACACGATTATGGTTTTAGGATATGCGTTAGATGTGGAATTCCCAAGACTTATTCTCATGGCAAAGGAGTAGTCTGCCCAGTGTGCGGGGACCGACCTCCTGAGGATACAGATAAAGAACCCACAAAGAAGAAGGGGTCAACCGTTAAGGATAAGGAAAAGAGTAAAAGGATGAAGGGTCAATCCTCACATGCGACGTGGAAAAGTGAAACCGAGATGCAACTAAGACAGCAGTTTGATTAGCAAAAGGAATCGCTGTTTGATGATTGTCAGATCGTGTTAAAGTTTAAAATGTAGAAGTCGGGAGTTGTTGCCAGAATTGTTATGCATGGAAGCTTTGTGTGCTGTAATCCATCACCTCCCTCCCCGCGAGTTACTTTATTTCCTTCTCGAGTTGCCATTTTTCCCGAATTTTGTTATTCCTTACTTTTAGGAGAATGTTTTTAGATTTGTCTGCCAGACAGATGAGGAGTCTAAATTCTCGAATTATCTACCGCTCGTCAGGAAGATTCAATTAACCTTCCAATGAAGAGGTAATGTTATGCTTTTGCGCATGGGCCTGATATCGATCAGGCGGAACCAACAAACAAGAAGATCACAATGGAACACAGAGCTCACACAGCTGTATATACAAACCCAACCCAACGTAATATTCACAAGAAAACGCCCAAATATGGTTCGAAAGCGGAATCAGACGGTATGCCCAAGAGTCAAATCTAACCTCAGCACTTCCAGTTCTAATAGATATCTTCCGGCAGTTGACTTTCTCTCAAGACAGCGATGGCAGCGTCAGAAAAACCATTATCCATAAAAGGTTGAATAACTTATCCTGCAAACTGTTGCCATGATGCCCAATTTAGTAGATTTGAAAAACAGAAGCTAAGTGTGACATCAGATACGAGATACTTTGGAATTCATGCTTTGAGGGCACTTGCATGTGGAGCGTGGGAGTTTACTGCTAGTGCAAGTTTTGTTAAATTGTAGTCAGCACAATCAGGGAGCTTCTCTACTTCAAAACAGTCTCTTCACTTGCTCCATACCCGTGAACCTGCTTGTGAGTAGGGACACAGAGTTGATATAGTGCCATAATGAGATTGATATATCAACATATACGCTGTGTCAGATTCAAGGCAAATGCAACAAAAGATTACCGCAGCAGCTGACATGAAACAAAATGAATTGCGGACAAGTGTGGTAGATGAGTCTGATGGCCTGTGAAACAATAAATGTGCTATCGAACGATCTATGGGGTTTGTCTCTGTTTCTATATCCACAAAGCTGTTGCACCTGGAAAGGAAGGTCACCAGAGAACATCAGTAACCACAGGTGTTGATACACAAAATGATGGTTTCCAAATCTAGACTGATACAGGAGAAATAGAGAAATATGTGTAACTTCTTAGGTTTAGCAGCACAAAACAGATTAAATGGGGAAGAGGTCACGCACTTGTTTGTGCCTTTTGCCGGGGATGCACCACGCGAGGACCCCCTTTCATCTCCACAACCTACATTCAGGTTTGCGTGACTATGTCTTTGCTGAGCACTCTGAGCCAGACGGTACAAACTGTCTCTTATGCATAATTTTGTCCGCAGATCCAACTAAACCAAGAATATAACACATTAGTCCCAAAAAAGTTGAATATGTGGCAGGATGGAAAATTTTGGAATTGGTGTTCTAGTTATAGGAGGACACGGACTCTTAAAAGCATAATGAAACATTTAAAAATATATTAGACTGCTACAGCACACTTTCTCCGGGGCGCAGGGCTCGCGAGGGCTTCCTGCGTTTTACCCTCAAGCAAATAGATGAATTGAAAATGTGATGCACCATTCTGCGTGTTCTAATTGAAATGCAGATATGAATTATTCACAAATGCAGACAAGCTTAGCATTAGGGTAACCAAGGGATGGATGGTCTGATCATTAAAGTATATCATGAACTTGTTCTAATAAATTTTGATTATCTTTTTATATTTCAGTAATTTTATATTATCTAATGAAGTTCTATTAAAAAATAAATTAATTAGTGAATTGTAGTTATTAACAAGAATGAATCAATTATAATAAAAATTAAATATTGATTTTAAAGTGCATAAATTTTTCAGTATACCTAAACTCTAAAGTGTCTTTCAATATATTCATGTTTAAGTATTCAATTAGTATTAGTTAACTAATTGTTATCTAAAATATAAATTAATAAAAAATAAATAGTAAGTTATCTAATGCCATCTTTATATTACATAAAATACTGTCTAACTTATACACGAATAAAATCAAAAAATATGATGAAGTAATTAGACAATTCTCACAAGATAATTATTACTCATTAATCAAATACTAACAACTAGTTATGATTATACAGCAAGGTGATAACACTACTAGAAAAATGTCAGATTGGAATGGCTTTTACTTGTCATAACATGTCAAACTTTTGTAATGACTTTGGGACAGATTTGACTGTCCCAAAATGCCATCCCTATCCAGCAGTTTTCTAGTGACACTGTATAATAAAATGAAAAGTATATTTAACTATTATAATTAATATATACATACACATATATATTTCATATATAAATATTTTTAAAATATTATTTAAAATAAGTAGGTTTTTTGAAGTAGATAAATAAATTAAACTAATTATTAATTTATTTATAAATTACCCAACATAGTATAAATTCATTAAAATTTAAAAGAGTAAGAGTGAGCTTGATTATAGCGCAACCCCAGCGCCCCACCCCCCGGGCGGCAGGAACCATCATATTCCACCAAAACCAACTGAACTCAGAATGTTTGCCTCATAAACATTTATGAACATTTGTTAAAAGCAACTCTATCATAGTAAGATAAATATGAAACTGATACAAGAGGTGAAGGTGCATAATTTTGGATGAGCCATAACTCTATGAATCTGTAATCAGAGAAATGAAGGAAACAACACCTGTTCCATAACAAGTTGAAGCTGGTGAAAACTGGCTGCTTCTAGTGAAATATCATCCAAATTCGGAATCTTTGTCGAACTTTCTTCTGCATTTAAGGATAATTCTGCAGGAGTAGCAAGGCTGACCGCTTCACGATCACCATAATTACCATGATTTCCTACTGAGCCAGGATCAAATATAGTCACATTTCCATTTCTGATGGCACTGTCAACAGAAGATTGACTACCTTGACGACTGGGATGCTTTTCTCTCTGTTTGCACACTGCTTGCGCAGGCACCTCGAACGGAGGACCATGAGAATTCTTGTTTAATTTCAATGGACTGGATGTATGGGATGAGCCTCTTGGTGAAAGGGATGATAAGTCACTTATCTCAGATTTGACAGTAGATGGTTTCAGGTTTACTGAAGCCAAGTCAGATAAATGACTGTTATCAGAATGCACAAAAGAGACGGGATTCTGTAAATAACCATACAACTTCGGAGGCTGTTGCTTATGAACGGATGCGAAGGCCTGTTGACAAGTGAGCCCAGAAGAAAGCTGCATTGCTTCATTTGGCAGCACATTGCTATGATTGGGACTACTGTTTCCAAAGTAATATCCTTTGCTTTTTCCCTTGGCCTGGCTCTGTAGCTTGGTACACTTTTTATGCTCATTGATCTGCCAAATGTATCAAACAAAAACTAAATGCAGTCATACTGATTGGCAAACGTTAAATGGCTGCTGATTACCATTGAACTCCGACATGCATACATAGAGTTCAATGTTAAACAAAGAGTTGAAAATTTCTACAATTTTGCAACCCCCAACGCACAGCTGCAGCCAAAACAATTGGATTATCAGTAAATACCTATTTTATAATCAGGATGAAAAATTAACATGCAGATTTTAATTTCATATATAAACTACAATCATTGAAATTCCTGCATACCGGTGCATCACTTTTTGTCCTGGAATGGCTATCAGTTGAAATTCTTGATTGAATTTTACCATTGAATCCCAGCCCCTGCAAAACAATCAAAAAAGAGGTGAATTGTAAATTCAAAATGGGGTTAAGGTTTAACAAGTCTCAAGGAGAAGAGAAGCATGAGCTCAGATTGCAAAAACACAACTGACCTGCTCCCAAGGGATAAATCCGTCTTTCCTATCAGTTATAGCAGGTTCAGTCACAAAAGACGTATAAGAATCAGTTTTCTCTGTGGCCCAAGAACTGTCCTTCGATCTAATGGATGTATTAGTCATGGCAGAATCATATATAGAAGATTCCTTCGAGGAGTAACGGTTTTCCACCACATTTTGGTCAGGACATGTAAATTTAACATCTGATTTCAGCACATCTCCAGACCCATCATCTTGGAATGATAACCAACCGAACTCATCTTCTTTACTGACCCCAATACCAAATGTTGAATCACAACTTCTGGAAGACGGTGCACATTTATAAGTGAAAACAATTTGTTAACAATCAAAACCCAATTAAAGAAACAGTTCAACGTTACCTGAACATCATGTCAAGATCTTCAAAATCCACTATTTCGGGCCAACCATCATATAGGAAATCATTGGTATCTTTGTTCTCAGCGCTTTCGAAGAAATCAAGATAACCACTGATGTGATCTATGTCACCGAGTAAATAACTAAAAGAGTTGTTACCAACTATTGTGGCCTTGTCATCAATAACAGTATAGTGCCCACAGAACTCACTACCTTTGGGGTCAGCATTATTACTCTTCAAGCCATGACTAGACGACATGGTATTATCATAAGCCAAACTTGATACTTTTTCGGTTGGGTTGCTATCAGATGCATAAGCAAATGCACCATTTGGTGTGGCTGGCCATGAATCTTTTTCCAACATCATGTTCCTTCCTTTACTGGAAGTTGAAAGATTCCCTTGTTGCCTTCCCTGATCAATGTATCTAGTAGCAGATCTACCTCCACTATTACTCAAACTATTAGTTAATTCACAGAGATGTTTGCTGTGGCTTCACCCAGAAGAACCAATCACCAAGCTCTAGAGAATCAGGATGGTGCAACACATGATCATCAACCCAGCAAAATTCGTACCAAGCTATGCCTTCAAACTGTTACAGCAGTTACAGAATTTCAGCTGCAAAAACTGCAGAGTACACTTCCATTTAACTAGTGCAATAATTAATATAGAACGATGAAGGTAAAGGTAGATTTGCCAGCAATCAATATATTCCTTTCAGGTAAGATAAACTCCACTGGCCATAATATATGTCATCATCTTTATAAATTTCCATGAAAAATCATATGAAAATGACTCTTCTAGACATTGCACTGAATTAGAAAATGTACGTTTTTCTTCCCAAAATAATAAGTAAATTAAGCGTTGCTTTCAATGATCGGCAATGAATCTTTTTTCCACTGACAAGAAATATTGATCAAAAGCTGCTTCTTTCTTGATATGCATAAGCAATATCGGTTAACAAGACGACAACAAATGCATGCACAACTCGGATATTCCTTCAATAATTCAGTCAGCACTCAATCTGCGTGCAGGTTTCCTCATATTTAAGTCCAAATCCTTCTTTCAGCTTCATTCAACAATCCACCAAAGAAGGAATCACAACAAAATTAATTAGAATCCATTCACTATAATTCACAATCATCTTCTCTGCTATATGAATCTGTATACTGTCGAATAAAGATCCAGAGAAAAAAAAGAAAGAAAGACAGGAACAAAGAAGAATAAAACAGATTAAGAACTTTCAAGTAATAATATACGAGATTATAAATTCAAGCTTCTGGATTTCTCAGCTTTATAAATCAACAACTGACTAGGAAAAACAGTCACTAAAGACCGCTGTTAAACACACACTAAAGAAAAAGAAAGAATGATTTTTTTCCCACAAAGAATCAATTAAAAACTCAAATTAAACCCAGAGAGAAAATCTGAAGCACATGATCTGCTGCAACGCATTTCAATTCTCTGCAGTTCTAAATTTTACAGGTAATGAAACAACAAAAATTCATATCCACAGACTAATTTTCAGTCTTCTTCCTTCGAGAGCCAAAAAAAACCTTCCAAAATATGCTTTGCAGCTAGCTAATACCCAAGCAACCGAAGATCGCAGGAAAACTCACCTGAAAATCAGTTAACCACAACAAAATTTGAAATATTCGCCGGAGACGGAAGCTTGAATCAACAAAAGCTAATTCAATTTCGAGAGTCCCGAATCTACGAGGTTCTAAAGTGGGAGAACAGAAGAAATGCTTTTGCACGGCAGGGAAACTTTGTATAATGGGAGAATATTTTAATGGTTAATTGAATAAATAAACTGGGCGGCCACAAAACGCCACGTGGAGGGGAAAGGCGGCGGCGGTATCAGAATTCGTGGTTGAGAGGCCTGGTCGAGGTACGATCTCTTTCTGAGTTCCTATTAGTCCTCGTACACCTTGGACAATTGTGGGTTCGACACGTGTCCATGTTTCAGTGTGCGGGCCAAACGGGGTATCCTCCGGATTGGGCTTCGGCAGTTGGTTTTTTCGACTCTTGTTTTAATGGCTTTTTCAAATATATATATTTATGCTTTTATTCTACATTATTAAAGAGATAAGTGTGAAGCTATACTATTACTTTTATTTTAAAGTTTTTTGTTTTACTGTCATTGTTTTTCTTTTAACTTATTTTTATTTGTGTTTTTCTCAAATTTTATGTTTTTTTAACTCTATTTTTTATTTTACGGGTATTATATTGTATTCTTTGGTGGAGTAATGTTTGAGATAAATTGGGTTTACTTTAAAGTTTTTTATAAAAAACTGTCACCCTTTTGGCATTTTGAGGCTGTGATAAGATTCATAACAGTTGTTATTCAAGAATTTTTTAGGAGCAGAGAAAAAAGTAAATTTTTCACTAAAATTCTTGGAATAAATTTGCAAAATTTAGTGAAACTTTTGGAGTAGATATTAACTACTTTGAAAATTCAATCATTGTTTTCCAAAAACAAAAAAAAATCCAATTCACTTGTATTGGTTAAATTATTAATAGGCGGTAGAATAATTACACCGAAGGAGCCCAATAATTAATTGGTTTTAGTATCTATCCATTTCTATGGCAAAAAATATTAGTGCATATATACACGAGGAAAAGATTTAAGAAAAGAAATTTCTAAAGAATTTTTTTAAATTTTCTTTGGATACCTAGAATATTACTTTTTTAGTAATATTTCATCAACAGGGCTTTGAATTTAGGAGCGGCCTGTCTATTTTATTTATTATCAAAAAAAGGGAAGGGTAATTAAAGTGTAAAAGCAATAAGAAAAAAGGAAAAAAATTGTGTGAAGAGGAATTTGTAGGACTTATCCTTGCGTGATAAATTGAATAATATTAGTGTCGATATATCTATCCACTCGTACGATTAACTTTCAGTTTATCCATTTAATGATTTAATCCGCGGCCACTAGAAAGTTAAGACACCGAAATGACCTATGAAAACAAAGCCTGTTGGGGACTTCCTTGTAATTTACGTAATAGGAATTCATCGTCCCATTATCATGGTCAAACCTAACAGAAAGTCGTCATTAGCTTATCCAAGAAATAGCAATATATATATTTTTTTATTAAAACCTGGACCCTATAGTTTTTATATGCTATTTTTTAAAAAAAGAATTAAAAACTCGAATTTAATAATTCTACTTGACGTACGTAACAAAGCACGATACAAATAAAAAATTAAATACCCATATTAGTAAAATTCAAGGCCATAATCTTTTAATTGTAGTGCCTTCACCTAATTAGTCGTCAAACCAATGTCATTGTCAAATTTAATCAAACCCCACTAATCACATCCATTCTTTCATGTCGTTTATAAATAATTGTACACTTATCATGGTGATTTCCGTGCGAAAACGCGTTGACGACTTTCGAAAAAAATAAAAAAAATTCAACAAAATCAGACATCTTAATATTAATTTAGATAAACTTTTGGGACCTAATTAATGGCTTGCAAATTACGACTATGGAGTCTTGTTGTCTACTTAAAGCAGCCAACGTCCCTCCAAAGATGGGTACTTCTTGGCTGGACCTAAGTACAGCCTCGATGGTCCCAGCCCTACAACAAAGACAAAGGTCTAACAACTTGCCTGTTACTTCATTTCTAATGCAATAATATCCAATGGTTTTGGGGAACCTTTTTTTATGGGTTACTCTCATTGAATTTGGAGACTGCAGCAGTCATTTACGTAATGGACGCAGTTATTGTTGAGTGTGAAGTATGAATTAAACGTCTCCAATTAGAAGAAGTTGGAAAAAAAAACAAGATGTATATATAAGAGTTAAGTGGGAGTGACATGTTGATAATGAGTGGCATGTAAATGAGAGTCTATTAAT
The DNA here is from genome assembly GCA_019155195.1 of Avicennia marina. Classification (NCBI taxonomy): domain Eukaryota; kingdom Viridiplantae; phylum Streptophyta; class Magnoliopsida; order Lamiales; family Acanthaceae; genus Avicennia; species Avicennia marina. Next base: position 1,717,368 of record CM032782.1, read on the forward strand.
AACATTCAAAGAAATATTCTATAGCTTGCATAAATTTGCCATGATAAATCCAATATTTAGCTACAATGGAGCAAGGTACTTTAAGGGCAAAAACACTTAAAAGCCCATTGTGGGCATCTATATTACAACTGATTAATTAATTAATTAATAATGGAAAATAGCATAAGAAAGAAAAATTAAGGGAGTGAAGATCACCCTTATTAAATACATATCACGAAGCCACATTGCAATCTTGGGTTCAAAGTACTCATACATAAATATACACACACATAGCATTTGCTATCTAACATGGTCTATCATCCCTTTCAAAAGCCTCAAAAATCAACGTCAACTGGATGAGATTTTGGCTCATGCAATGCATCAACATGTGTAATAGAAGAAATTACATCCTTGTATATATCATATATGAACTTCGAATCTGTCTCCATAATTGAAGATGACACATACATTAACTAGTATCTCTTGGGTTTGAAGTTTAAGACCCTAAAGAAAGTGGACTCACTGCACGGCAACATGATTCCACCGTGGCCATGGAATCCATAGACTTCTGCAGCCTCTTCCAATAGCTGTTGGAACCGAGGATTCTTCAAGCAAGAGATAGGCATCACAAATCTGCCCATTTCTTCACCCACATAAACCACGATGTGCCCCTTTGGGGCCTTCTTCTTCTTTCCTTCGTCTCTTGATGACGATAGTGGGATTCTGCAGCTGCCCATTTTCTCTTCTACTCGACAGTGCATGATCGAGTAGTGCGTCCAAATCCAGAAAACCAGAGAGCAGGCTTCTATGTATCCCCCGCACGTATGGTTTAAGTTGGACTTCGAGAACCACATATATATATATATATGTATGTATGTATACATATATTTGTAGGAGTTTGAAGTTCATGCACACTTTTGAAACTTGGAATCACACAGCAGTAATCGAATTACGCACGTAGCCGAAAATGTTGACAAAGTAGCGCATTGATGATTAATCCGTTTGTATGTAAAGATAAATGCAAGAAGGGCATGCACCAGATGTCGCCCCGATTTGATCGATCGAAGTTTCCTTAGTAGATGGTGTTTGTGGTGTGTGTTGCATTGGGTAGGGTGTACATGAAACATGAAAATGAATATCACGTGCCCTAAAGAAAACAACAACGAAAGTTGTCTGGGTGTGCTAATATCTTATTGAGTAGTCAGATCATGAACCGTTTTTCCATGTGAAATTTAGTCCTCCCTGCAGTACTATAATAAATGGTGAAGCATTCGTTAGTGAACATATAGTGCTGTAGTAGAATTTAGTGAAGCATATTCCACCCTTCATCCAATAATCACACACACATGAGAACATAAGGTTGGAGAAAAATCCAACTACACGAACTATTAATACATGAAATAATTGTATATAAAGATTGCCAATAAAATTGATTCTAATTAAAATGATCTAATAAGTTTTAAGGGTTTGGACTTTAACACATCTAATTAAGTATGATCTTTATATGTACAAACACCAAGCATTTTTTTCAGTCTTAATGATAGAACGAATGAAACAATGGAAGTTAACGTCTTGTTAACTCATATACACGTGGTCATGCTTCCTAAATCACGTGTAGTAGCAATTTTGTCTAACATCTCATTCTCTGAGAAAGAAAATAAAGATTATGTGTTGATTTTTGGGAGATCCACATTAATCCATAAATTACTTTTAGATTATCTTATGGGAACATTCAAATTTAATTTGGGTGTATTTAAACTCATTCACACTACATTAGGCAGATCCATATATGATTCATACATATACAATATCTGTTTCCCAAATTCAACAACAGGTCTTCCATATTTTCATATTGTAATGATTAAACATGAACATTTTACTTTGTTAAAACATTTGAATAAATCCCAAACACATGAAAGTTTCATATGTTTAGGTGCGTGGCGAGTCTATCTATAAGTTTTGGTTGAATCTATTGGGATAGGTGGTGAAACCTTATCACTTATCACTTATAAATAATATTTATTTTTCACTTATATATTAATTTAAAATTTTAATATTATATATTACGAGTTAAATATCTATTTATACACGAACTACATATTCTTTTTTCTTATTTTAACGTGGGATTTCAACTTATATTTATTCCTTAACATTACAAGCTCGTTCACACCATAGCGAAGTGTATGACAATTCATCGGTCATCTGCATTACCTCAACTAATATTCTAACACAACGCACAGTAATGCACTTTCATTTCATAACAGCACTGTGCATGACAAAATTTTCAGGCGTGCGATACAAAAGTCATAATTACATGAAAAAGAAGTGGCTTTGCATGAGTGGTGAAACTGTCTTATAGCTAATACGTACAATGTAGGATTAGTCAGAATCATATAGGCTGCCGAACTTTGAAGTGACTCATCGGCAAGAGACTTTTTTGGTGTTGAGTTTTCTTCATAACCCCAGATAAAAATAAGAGAGCTTGCTGTGGTAGTTGCATGTTGGGGGTACGGCTTTCTTGTTGGTTTCCCGCAGGCCATAGTGTCCAGAAATCACATGCAATAATAAATTAATGCACATACAAATGCTACTGTTGGAAGCTGTTTGGATGGTGTACTGCACTAATTCACTGCTGCATCATATCATGTTACGATCAATATATAGACCAGGCAATGAGATGGACACACACAGCGCACACACATATTTAGGAGGTGATAAGAAGACATAAATTGAGCAGCAATAAAAGATTTTGCAAGAGAAAAAAGGGTTTAATTTGGAGAACAGATTAAACCAGGGTTATTGTGTCAGAAAATATTATGTCTTATGGTCATGTGGAAATTAATGGAGATCTTGTGGGATGAGGAAGAGGGCTGACCAATTGGATTTCAGATGCTCTTGACGATGGATGGATTCTGTTGAATTTACTGAATCAATCTTATAATTTTTCATAAATAACATCTAATGGAAACACATTTGGAAATTTCATTAATGTGAATGAATTGTCTGTCGCCGAATCTGTCCAATTATGTAGTTAAATCTCTTCAGAAATGCAGGTGTTAATAATTGGAAGTAGTTCTGTCGAAATCTCGTGAAAGAGTTTCAAGTAAACCCTAGATGATCTGGTGACCCTTCTTTAAGATCATACTGTATCTTAAAAAATATGCCTAATTGTACCGTATATTTTTGCCCAGGATTGTAGAGTTTTTGCTCAAATGATTACAAATGCGTCTAGATTTCGAATCAACTAATCATGACTAAGCAAAACTATAAATTTCAAAACCAATTATTTCCCAGAATTTCACTGTACTAGGACAATGCATTTTTAACAAACTAATGCAACAGGGTGAGTTTTTCAGATACAAAGCTGCAAAAGATTATCCTCTACAAATGCAGTCAAACAGTAGAAATCCAGCAAGTCTTCCTCTTGAAGGTATATTGACAACAAAAAGAATACAAATACATGGCATCTCCATGTTTCAGGCGACTACAAGCACAGTTGCCAATCTATACAGTCTCAGGTGGGAAAGCAAAAGTCATGATAAAATATTTGCAAGCAAAATTCACAAAAAACATATGGTCGGCTGCTAGTAAGTACGGATTGATGATCACAAGGTTACATGTATAGAGCCAGCCGGAGATGGAACAGTGTCAGATAAGAACAACAACGCGAGAGCGTCGCCTCTTCAGAAGCTTGTGTGAGAAAAATCCTCTTGAATACTGGCCATTCCGTGAGATTGCCTTGTGGGGTTCAATGGCATCAACCGAAGAACTATGGGGGTGTCCTAGGTCACAATTCACAGATCAAAGGATAACAAGCACCCGTATATAAAGATAATTAAAATAATGAAAATTGGAGCGCTATTTAATAAATTATTGATATTTTCTTTTTATTGATATTGTGACGGGTTTAATTATGCATAAATCTTGTATAATGTAAGGTTATGCATGTATCCATATATGATTGTGTTAATAAGTGTTATTCACGAGGAATTATGAATATGAATACAAGACTTCTTAGTACACAATTATTAAATATTATTCGCAAGTCTCATATTCTTTAAATGGCCATTAGAGTATTAGAATGGCTTATACACCATGTGTTTGTATAGTGAATGTCATGTCATTTAATATAAGATATTGAAAAGACATATACGGATATGTCATTAGAAAAAGAATATTCAAATAATGACTTGAATTACAAAATAGACACTTGGATTTCATTCTCAATTGTCAATATTTTGGTTTATGATCGTGTTAAGTGTGTGAATTTTAAACTTAAGATGACATAAATATCCTATGTGCATGATAGTCACTGTGTGATTAAAGCATTAAAAACTAAAGTCTATCTTAACATGAAATAAGATTATGAAGCCAAAGTTTGTTGCTCGGGTACATATGGAAATATGTGTGTAATCAATAAAAAATTTATTTACTTGCATGTGAGCATGGCGTTTGTTCTATGTGATTATTATTCTATTAGACAGAATTCTCTAGCCTAGGTAGTGAAAATTGGAAAAGGAGTCTCTAATGGATTTTTGTCTCATGGGGTAAGGTTGATCTAATCATATAATCGAGCTAGTAGTTTGATTAAATTTAGAAATCTCATTTGATCGATAAAGTAAATCAAAAGTCCTATACCGTATAATATCCATGGTCAAAATAGTTTGTGATCTATTTTTTTTTAATTTTAATTAGGCTATGATATAAGACATAGATTAAACACTATTCATATCATTTAAATTATATTTATTACTAATTAAAAATAAACTTAAAAAGTAACATACAATATAAAGGAACAAGGACAATCTATAAATTAGATTGGAGCTTAAATGAGACTTGAAAAGTCTTCTAGCCAATAGTCTAAAAATCAAATTGAATCAACTAATTGGATTGCCAACCCATCATAAAAACAACTCAGATAAGATTTAAAAATCAAAAGAACAATAAAGCTTAGTAAAATCGAGTAAAACCGTCGTTGGATCATAAAATCAAATGAAACAATTACGATTCATGAAAATTAAACTGTTTAAATTGATAAATGGATAAATTTTTAAATCCTAATTCTTCTTAATTCAATTTTCATTTTTTTCATTGTAATCTATCTTCAATTTGTTTTGTTCTACAAAGAAAGTTTTCATAAATCAAACGAATTATCTTTTCAAATGTCTAATAATTTCTGACTTTGACAATCTTGAATGGAGAATGAATGAAATAGAATAGTCTGGCAGAATCCTATGATAGGGAAAGTGCGGAGCCTCCCACTTGTCGGGGTTACCAGGCTGGCTAACCTAACTATGAATTTATATCAATGGAGGGATAGGCAGTTGGGGACAGAGGGCATGAAAGAGTTACTGACCTGGCAATTCCCATGGCTAATATTCCGATCGATATTTCTGCTGGCGGACGGGCGGGGGAGTCGAATGACGTAGGTGCACAAGAGTACTTCGCGGCACAACCATCTCCTTTTTATAGGTTCTACGGACCGATGCCTGCTGCTTCATTTGGGAGAAAAGAATCATAGATATGCCGGTCATTAGAAGGAAGAACCGCCATAAAAAGATTCCTCGTGTATCATCTGTAGCAAAACTATGAACGGGAGCTAGCAATCCGGACCGTATTGAAAAGGTTCCTGAGACACAGCATGGAAAAGTCACAATATTCAGAAAGGAGGTCCAAGAATGAAGAAGGGGTAGAATTACTGAATGAATACAAGCTGTGGCTAATACCCGAGGCATAAAAGAAGCATTTTCTACGGGATCCCGAAACCACCAGCCACCCCGACCTAATTCATGATGAGCCCACCAACTTCCTGGCAAAATGCCTACGGTTAAAAACCACCGACATGTCAAGATCCAAATTCGAATTGGTTCCTGGTCCTGGTCAGAGACCACTGTGTTCGCGCCGGCGGTCCAACAAAGAGGCGCAGTAGTGGTATCTTTCTTTCCATTACGAACGACACGCTTCGCCTGCTCCCTCCCCGTGGTATTGAATATATAATACTTTATTAAATTTCTGTTATATTTTTATTAAATATTTTAGTAAGATATATTTTTTGTATATATATGTATATTATTTATTGACTTAATGTTTATTGTTTTTATTTTTGTGGTATTCTTATTGTATTAGTGCTATATATTAACTATTAGTAGTAATTAATTTTTTTAAAAATTAAATTCAAGTATTTCTCTTAATATTTATTATTTTATGTATTTTTAACATATTAGTTAAATTAATAATATAAAATATTACCTTCTCCTCTTGCCGTTTCAGCACCCAGCCCCAATTCCTTCTTAGTTCTCTGGCTTTTCCTTCTTCCTTCACTTCCCCTTCCAAGCTTCACATTTTTCTCTTCCTTTCCCTCAATACACCAGCAGTAGCAGCTCTCCTTCCTTGCTCTAAAAATCCAACGCAGCCGTAGTAGGATATAGAAGAGGTGTTTCCCTCTCATTAATCCCACTCCTCCACCCATTAAGACCCTCTTAATCAGCACTCAATCCCCTCCCCTTTGCCTTGTGAAGCGTCTCCAGAAAATTGAAGAGTAGGCCGTTGCTCTCCTCGGAAATGACTTTGAAAGAAACGTGGGCCCCCTAACAGGGGCTGGTCGGTAGCAATGTTCTGTTTTTTTTGTTTTGTTGCCTTTTTATTTTTAACTCGATTATTCATGATATTTTTTAAATTTTATTTCTTCTTTTAAAAAATACATACTAAAATTTAAAAATAAATATAACATAACATAACTGTTATGTATTCACAAAATGATTCCACACATGCGGTTCTTCGAACATAATCCTTTTATAATGACCTAATCATCTCATTAAATAACTTGATTGTTGTTAGTTAGACGATGTTTAACTAAACTTATTTTTTTTTATAATGTAACTTATACATTCGTTTTATTTTAAAAATAAATTAATAAATTATTGTAAGATTATCTTATAAAATTTTATTGAAATTTATAATTTTGACTGACTATAATTTTTTAATGTAATAATAATGAAAATCAATTAAATAATATTAACAAAATAAGATTTAAGAATATTTATATTATTTTTAACATATAAAATGAAGTAACTTAAAATATATATAAAAATAAGTCGGTAATAATTAATTTATTTTTTAAATTTATAAATTTTTTTATGAAAAAAAAATACCAAATATTTATAGAAACCTTGTAAGCTGTCAAAGCTCACCCAAACACCCTACACTAGTGAAATTGTAACTTTTAAGGCATGTTCATTTTGAGTGATAATGTTGGATATATTATTTTATCTAATATAATCAAATATTTACTTTAATTAATTAAAGCCCTTACTATTAAGTCATAAAATTGAAAGATAAATAATCCTACATAAAAATCATAACTAAATAGTCTTAAAATTACTATTTTAATTTTAACATTATTAATTGAATGATATCTATAATAAAATTATAATAGAAAAAAAAGTATATATATATATATATATATATAATCACCTTAAATAGTCAATTTTAGTATAATTGTTAAAAATTAATTAATCTATACAAAAAAATTTATTATTTAAAATAATCTTTTAAATTATAATTCTATTTAAAAAAGTCAACATGATCTTAGGTTCTCAATTTGTGTGTGTGTATTTTGTATGCATACACATTAGTTTGTTTATCTGTTTGAAACTTCTATTAGAAAGTCAATGAAAATATGCATGTTTAAAATAGTAAATATTTAAATGGTTGTAAACTTATTTAGATCTAAAATAATAAATAGTATTAAAGAATAATTAACAATTAAATTTGAGCATGAAGTTTTATTACAAGAACAATGCTTGTGTCTTAGGCGAATTTAAGGACCGTGGCCGCAGGTTGGGTCAGATTTGTGTACGTACATGCATAAAAAGATTAATTTATATATTAACAAGTGTGCATATTTTATTGGTTATGTTAAATGTAAATTTATTTTCTTTTAGTAATTCAAGAATAAGATAAAATTACTAACTAATATATATTTTTAAAAAGATATAAAAACAGGTATTAGAAAATATGTAGCTAGACAGAAGAATTAAAATAAAAAAGAGACAAATAATTTTAAATAATAGTTATGAAGAGAAAAAATAAAAAATTAAAAGCTTTCTTATTTCAATTATATTCAAAATCAAAATCAGTGACTAAATAACACAGATGTATTTATTAAGAGGAGTATTTTAGATAATATATTCAAATGACCAAATTTAGTTATTAGATGGGGCAGAACCATAATATATAATATATAGTATAGATATATATATATATATTGCCACAATTTATTTCTATTTATTATAGCTGATTTCTCTAATTTAATGTCAATTAATTTAAATTTATTATCATTTCATTAATTATTTTGTTGAATTCATAGTTATATATTTTTCATAAATTTGAGATATAGAACAAACAATATATTTGCATCTTTTAATTGCAAATTATTTATTGATTTGAATTTTTGTAGAACTGATAGTAATAAGAAAATATAGATTAATTGTTTTGTTATTTTCTTTTAGAGATGATTATTCACATAAATTATTTAAGTATCATTAAATTATGTATATATATAATGAAATTAAACTTGTATTATTCCCATGAAATTTTGTAGATAACATTAAAGCGATTTAACGTAAACTTGATAATATTTTGATATACATTTCATACTTAAACATTTATCTAAACTTTTTTGTCCTTGACCACATTACATTAAAATCAGTGCTATATATATATATATCCACATACATCTATACCATTATGTCATTGTGAAGACTTTATCTTTTGATAATTTATTAACATACCATTCATAACTAATTTCTAAGAACTAATTTTTGGCCTCCAACGTTGAATTATCAAATGATCCTTATTTTCTTTATTTTTTCGCTTTTTTTTTTTTTTTACATTTCTCTCAATAAAAATTGATTTTGTCTGTTACTTTAATTTCACCTCTATCTTAAATATAATTTTAATATGCAAATAAATTTGTTTTTATTATTGTAATTTAAAAATATGAATATTTTATTACAATTAATATTTGACAAATATGCACACAGAAAGTGTGTGTAGTTTTTCCTGATTATATTAGTAAAATTTTGAGACCATTTTAGTTAGACAGGTAAATTTAAACTATTGTTCCTAAATTTTATTATAATATTTGGAGTGAGAGTTTATCGTAATTAGTTTTAGTCTTCAATGTTAAATTATCAAATATATATATATTTTTTGTTTGCCTTTTCTCTTTTAATTTAATTCTGTTTTAAACTTTTTTTAAATATTTTCTCTTAATAAAAATTTGTGTTTTTCTTTGTCTTTGCTTTCTAACTTCTCTTACATATCTCCATTTCTAAAGCTTTTAAATATAATTTGCATCTACAAATGACTTTTCTTTTTACAATTAAAATTCAAAAAAATATAACAATCTTTCATTTTATTATATTAAACAAAGTTAGCTATGTTTTTATAAAAATATGTACAAATAGAGCATATACTTTTTACTAGTTATCCAATACTTGAATCAGTTTTAATTATACAATGTAAAATTACTTGTGTTCTAATTTTTATATTGTATTTCTTCATTTTTAACCTATTTTAGTTTGCATTTATTTTCAATTTTCTCAGTTTTCATTTATTTTCGTTCTTTTTTATTTTTCATATTAATTATTTTTATATGTTTTATTTTAAATAATATTACTTTTGTTATTTAAAATATAATAATTTTACAATTTTTAAATAATTTTACTCACTGCTAATCTAATTTTACTAATTAGTATATCAAGAACACGTCCCTCTGAGTTTGTTTTCCTTTGCGCATTGTTTGGCTATTTTACTTGTCATTTCTCAGTTAGCATGGGCGACACTCGTCGGTAGAAATCAACCAGTTCGAAGGCATCTCCCGAAGATCTGAGGAGCGATCGAATTTTAGGAATCAAATTAAGTCCATGATTAGGATATACGTCGAAATTTCATGATTGAATCCCTGTATTTGCGCCTGTAGAAATACTTAGACGAGATGGAGGGGCGATCGGAGAGGGAGAACGGAGGATCAGCATCCATGGATTCCACGGAGTCTCGGTGGGTGTATCAAGAGGAGGAGGGATCCGAAATGGATGACGACGGTGAACATAGCGGAGTTAGTGAGGATTCGCCGCATGGAGAATCCGACGACGAAGAAAATATTGAACGGAGGCTGATTCGCACCGCGCCTAGGATTGATTCTTTTGACGTTGAGACACTTGAAGTGCCCGGCGCTAAGAGAACTGATTTCGAGGTACTTCTTTTTATTATTTTCTCCAAAAAGTTTTATGTAGTTTCATTTTGTATTGCCGTTACATTGTTCATGCTAAGCTGCGTGATTCGATTTATTTTTCTTTTTAGCTGTAAAAGAGTTAATGAGCCCTGAGTTTCATAAATTTAGTTCGGTGATTCAAAAATTGAACAAAAAATGTGTGATAGCGTCTGAGGTCTTGACTATAATCTATACGAGCTTCGGACAACGATAAGTTACTGGTAATTGCTATTTAGGACTATTTCATTGTATGGCTGTTAACGTTAACGGAATTTTGATAAGCTCGGGAAAATTACCGCAGCTCCATCTCAAGATCGGTAGACTCAAATTGTTGAGTAGCCGGCTGGAGCTTGCGTGAATTTAAAAATAAAAATGATGCAATGTGTGTAGCCTGGGAATTGAACTTCGTTCTAGCGACAGCATTACCATATAACACTACCACTAAACCAAATACCCATATTGTGTTTGTTATTAATAATATTTTTATAAATTTATTTTCAGTGATATTTTACCAAAAAAAATGAGAAATAAGCCAGTCAAGTCAAGTAACTTGATAAGTAGGGCTGCTATTTGATTAAGCTACTCGATTTGACTTGACTTGATTGAGTAGTTCGGTTAAAATTCGAGTTGAGCTTTGAGTAACTTGGTTTACTTTAACAAGTCGAGTTCGAGTCTATATTTCCAAACTCGAAAGCTCGTCAAACTACTCGGTTTGACGACACAAAATCACACCCCCACCCCTCATTAGATTTCCCAAACCACCTCCCTCTTACTAGCTGAGCTTGAGTTCAAATTTTGTATAAGTATTTCGAACTTGAGTTTTAAAAAAACTCGATCGAGTTGAGCTTGAGTTGAAAGCTACTCGATCTCAACTCGACTTGATAACAACCCTATTGATAAGCTTGATAAGCATAGGTTTGAGCTTGACTTGCTCTGCAAGTTGAGCAGGTTGAAACTCAATGCAAGCTTGGTTCTAACCAAACTTGCTTTTGACTGAGCTACTCAACCAGTCTGAGTTGAGTATCTCCGTCAACTTCCACCACTACTTCACTGAATTATAAGTGCATTGGGATGATAGAGATTCCACTAAATCTATGGATTAATTTGGGCGTGTTACAAATTAGTAGTATAGTCTTGTAACTTAGGAGCTTAATGTTCTGATAAACTACTGGCCTGATCATGATTTTGGATACTAAAGCTGTAGGGTACTTGATCAACAGCTGAAAATTCACAAAATACATCTCTCCGCTTTGTTAATTATGTTTCCAACTGATCAGTGACCAGGCTTTGAGATATATAGAGCCTTTTGATACAACAATGATCTGTATCATGAAAATACACGGGGACCAAATGATGCAGCTGAAATAAGCTAATCCTCAACATCAGTTACCTCATAGAACAAGAGTCAAGACTGTATCAAATATATGACTTTCATTTTTTGATAAAGTGGCTGGAGATTGATATGTAATTTCCTGCTTGATTTAAAGCAAGGAATTTCATCTGATTGGGCATTTTAATCTACTTCTGGGCAGTTCCTCTGATTCAGAAGTTTGAATGCCATGTGATTATGTCTATACAGCTGCTTTGGGTTTTATTATGAATTTCGTGTTTCAGTTCTCCTGCCAACTAACACAGTATCCAGTGTCTATAACTAATAAACCTATTTTAAAGCTAAATTATTTCAATTAATCAACTGAGTCTCTCAAATTTTATTTGCTTTTGACTCTTAGAAACTTTTTAGAAATTCAGCATTTTAAAAGGTCTTTTGCTTGTGTTAGGGAATATTTGAAACTATTTAGTTTGATATTTTAAATACTTTGTTACCTAATTTAAGCTTAGAATATTTATTTCCTATTTTATGTAATTTTGTTTCCTATTGGACATGATTGTAGTTATGGTAGTACTAATATTATTTTTGGTATTCTTGTAGTAGTTTGATTTAATAAATAGAGACAAATTTCTTGTAATAAACTATGCTATAATTCTTCCAAGTTCCAATCTTCTAACAGCACTAGAGTAGGTGTGCACCTGTTTGTCTAAGGGCTCGGTTACAAGTTGTGGAAACCTTAATTCCCAATAAACGTGGAATAAACAATGATAAACATTCCCAAACAACCCTAAATTCATGCCCAGACAAGCCTTACTCATTTTGTCCTAATTTTTGGAATAAAAACCCTGAACCCCTAAGTTGAGAATCAACTGCTGATGCCTTTGTTGCAAGCAAATTCTGGCTGTTCGACTTCCTAGAACTTTCCATTGTTGCGCCACTTTTGCCACAAAACCCTACCCTTGTTTAGAAAAAACCTCAGCCTTGGAATCCTACTAGTCAATCCTCAGGTGTAAGAAACACCTTCATGTCTTTCCATCTGGTCTCTGACTTTCCAAATCGAGCCTCTACATCAATTGTTGCCAGTCCACCCTACTGTGCACCACCTTTGAGGTGACACACAAGAACCACTTTCGTTAATGGTGTGTGGTGCACCATGGCGCAAATTTTTTTGGGCCTAGTGTGGCATGTGCCTTATTAGAAAGTGACGCAAAATTGTATAAATGAGTAACTGTATGTATATTATTAATTATTTCCTCAAAAAATAAAACAAAATCAAATTTTAAACAGTAAATAATAAATACAAATATTTTTTAACATTTATTTCTAAAAAAAATACAAAAAAAATATTTTTCTGTATTTATAAAAATCTAAAAATTTATAAATAAAAACATGTATAGAAAACATCTTTAAAAAACAAAAACTCAACAAAGCCTGATATATTTTAATAGTTTTGATTATTTTAAAAAGTTGCAACCATAAGAACTAGGGGAAAAATGAGCACATTTTTTTGTCATTAAAATTTATATGTTTTGACCGTAGATACATTAAATGAAGAAAAAGAAAATTTTAAGAAATTCGAAAATTTACTAGGAAAATACAAATAAAATTCTAAAAACTCTCAACTAAAATTGAATAAAAGGAAAGTGTAAAAAAACAAAAAGGGAAAAAAAGAATCAAAGAAAAACTGTTACCTAGAACGAGAGAAGAGAATGGACTATAATAAAAAAGAATATTTATCAGAAAAAATAAAGAAATAAAGGAAAAATTGACCAATATAAAGTTAAAATGGTTATTTTCTATCTTCTGTTTCCTTAAAAAGATAAAGCACAATAACAAAATTTCAAAGATGCTCATGTTGCTTGCCTTCCACTGGGACAGTGGTGCCTAAGGTGTGAGCCTTAGTGGAGTCCAAGGCTATGGGAACAGGGATGGCAATGTGGGGATATAAGTGGGGCAGGGGTGGGGCGGGTCTGAGGTTGGTCGTGATTTTTTTCCCCATTTTAAATGGAGTGGGGGACAAGGAATCTCCCCCGTCGCACCCACTTTAATTATATAAATATAAATATACATTTATATTATTCTTATTTATATTTGTATTTTTTAAAAAATAAATTATACAATATAAAATTATCTAATGATTTCTGCTCTTTTAATTTATTTTTATTTGTATTTTATATCTAATTTTCTCTCTTTACAAACTCTTTTTATATTTCTATATTATTATACGTTTAATATTAAATGATGTTATTTTTATTATTTAAAATACAATAACATTATAATTTATAAATAATTTTACAAATACAAAAAGTGTGTGAAATTTATTAGTTAAAAATAAATTGCAAGCTAGTACTTAGTTATGTATAATATTTAGTGATTAATTTTTTATATTATTTTATATGTGATCAATTTGAAAATTAGTTAATCTGAACTATTATTTAATCATTATAACATAAAAGTTTGTTTGCTTCTATATTTTAATTTTTTTATATTAATTATGAAATGTGCTTCTCATGTTTATTATTTTTATATAATTAACTAGTATCTCTTAATTTTGATAATAGAAATAAGTAGAATTAAACTTTTTAAATAAAATTAAATATCGCACAATGAGCCATGGGTGGGCTCTATAAAGTGTAAAGTATAAACAACTATGTAGGAACTGTTTTTCCCTAGCTGACAGGTTCTCATGTTCCATTGTGCTGCCTTTGTCAACTCTGTGCTCAGCCACAATGCTGCTGGTGCTATCCCTCGTTAGCCACCATGTGTAATGTGTCTCCTCCAAAACCCTAATCTTATTGAATGCATTTTATGCCGTTACCTCATTTAGGTTGAGAAAGATTTTTTGTTTGGCTATTCTTTTTATGATCTTTGGTTTGTCTTGGGCTTTACAACATCCTTTTGGGAAGAAATAAGTTTTTAGATTTGTTGATTTAATAACTCTTTAAGCTTGGTTTCTTATGGGCTGCAACATCTCCATCTCCGTGTCTGGGTTGAGACCCAATCTTTTTTGGGGGGCTCTGAACTATTTAGGCTACTTACACTCAACCAATTTAAAGAATTCAAACTAATCTAATTGTTTTTTGGGTTAATTCTATTGAGCTTGGACTTTGGCTTGTGTAACTAATTACTTTGGGCTTATACTTATGGTCCGTTGTCCATCTTTTGGATACCTCTGTTGTCTACTTTATTGGTTATCTATCAGAGAATATCTTGATTTATTGTCTGCTGTTGTTAAGCACGACCTTTTATTATTGTCTGTTATTGTTTAAACATCAGTTCTACTGCTTTCTCCTACTACTCAAGCACGACTTCCACTACTAGCCGTCACACAGAATGTGATTTTTATTTATTGTTTGTCACAAACAACCATGATTGTTGGTATTGCATAGCTTACTGGCTCTTTTCTTTGGGTTGCTTACCTTACTTGCTATCTACCCTATTGGCTATTTACTACTACAAGTTGGAGTCTCAAATTAAACATTTTTACACTTTAACTTAAGGAGGTGTTATAAAATATTTGAAAATATTTAGTTTGATGTATAAAATATTTTGTTACTTAGTATAGATTTAGAATATTTGTTTCCTATTTTATGTAATTCTGTTTCCTATTTGATATGACAGACTTATGATGGGTCTACAATCATTTATGGTATTTTGTATTATTCCCATATTATAAATTGGGACAATTTTTTTAATAATAAACTATGCTACAATTCTTCTAATCATCTAACATCTTGAATTTCACATCATAAAACTTGGCCTTTTTTGTGTCTTGCTTTTGAAATATTATCACAGAATATCACATTGGGAAGGAGACTCGTGCTGGGCTTTCAGATACTTGGGGTTGTTTTTGGGGATGTGGGGACAAGTCCATTGTATACCTTCAGCGTGATGTTCAGCAAAGCACCAGCCAAGGGAAATGAAGATGTTCTTGGTGCATTGTCTCTAGTTTTGTACACCTTAATTCTGATTCCACTCATCAAGTATGTCCTTATTGTTCTCTGGGCAAATGATGATGGTGAAGGTATATCTCCTTTTTTGAGCTTCGCATTTCGCCATTTATGTACAAATGAGTCCGGCATATCAGTTAATCATTGCTGCAGGTGGTACATTTGCCCTGTACTCATTGATATGTAGGCATGCTAAAGTTAGTCTTCTACCTAACCAACTCCCATCAGATGCTCATAGATCAAGCTTCAGACTTATTTTGCCATCACCTGAATTGGAGAGGTCACTGAAAATAAAGGAGAGGCTTGAAGCTTCTCTGACGCTCAAAAAGCTTCTTCTGATGCTGGTTCTTGCTGGTACTTCGATGGTGATAGCTGAAGGTGTTGTGACACCTGCTATGTCAGGTGCATTTTAGCTCATTTACTTGGATACATTTTGTTTTTCCTGAAGCATATATATCTTTTGTAGACCAGAAAGGGACAACTTTATCACTATATGTCTTCCTTTGGAAACAAAATTTTAAATAAATTCATCATTTTAGCAGTTATATCTGCTGTTGGTGGCTTAAAGGTTGGAGTTTCTGGGGTAAAACAAGGTGACTGATTCTCTTCTATTTAATGGGCTCAACTCTACACATATACATGTGATGATGTGATGATGTTTTTGTGCTGCTCAAATAGTTTGCTATTTTTGGAAATTACCTCTTGTTAACTGTAAGCTGACAGGTCAAGAAACATCAGGTCTTCAACTGTTGTTACTTTTGATGACTGAGTTGGTTACTTTCGATAACTGAGTTTGTTAACTGTGAGTTTGAAAATTCCGCATAGACATAATAGTCTAAACATGTGAGGTAACTGAATCTCGTTATCAGTCATAAATGTTGCACTCTTAGCTATTGGGCCAATGTGGCTTCACTTTCGTGATGGCCCTTGATCGAGCTAAATGGAAGAATGCGGCTGACTTTCACAGAAGTGTAAAGTATGTTTTTTTTTTTTTTTATCATTTTTATAACTGAGTTGACTATTAAGTCACCGAAGTTCCAATATCATAAAATGCTGCTAGTCAAATTATTCTAGGGAACATCTGGAAAGTTAGCTAAGAAAGTTTAGGGTGTTGATCTGATGATCTCTTTCAAATTCATAAAGTTCAGTTAAAAGGTGGAAACAAAAGGACTTATGGCTTGTGAATGCACTTTAAGACTAGCCCAGCCTAGGCTTACTATAGAGATTTGCATCTTGCTGTCGTGGCGGTGGGAGTTCTGCATTTTGATATTTGCCTGTGGTTTTTCTATTCTCTGAAGTATAAGATAAATTAACTAAAGGGAAATAATAGTCACAGGATCTTTCTGTTGCAGCTCAAATGTGGATTGGACCAGTCTCTTGGATTGCTAACTTGCTAATCATCTAGCGTTTGTGTAAGACTGGGATATGTTAGAATCATCTACAATGGGAATCAGTAGAGTTGGTTGTTAAAAGTTAGTTGATGCTATGCCCACCTTGCTTACCGCTAATTAAATGCTATCCACTTGGGTACTCTCAAGTGCAGTTTGGTGCTGTTAGATTACATTTGGTAATGCTGACATTTTATTTTGTTACATCATTGTAGACACTCCTGTTCACACGTCCATGTGCAAAGTATCCAAGTGCTTTGCATAAATTTTCTCAAATCCTACATTTGACTTAACGTTCTCCATGATTTTGTAATTCTTGTAATTATGTATTCAGTATGACCTATGAAGAGCTGATTACATTGTTTGAATTGCAGATCATGTGGTGAAAATCTCAGTTGCATTACTTATAGTTTTGTTCAGCGTGCAGAGGTATGGAACAAGTAAAGTGGGGCTTGTCATTGGTCCTGCATTGCTTTTGTGGTTTTGTTCTCTTGGGGGCATTGGCATATACAACCTTGTCAAATATGATACTAAAGCTTTGCAGGCATTTAATCCAATGCATATTTATTATTTCTTTAAGCGCAATTCAACCAAGGCTTGGTATTCCCTTGGGGGCTGTCTTCTTTGTGCTACAGGTAATTCTGAAAGTATGATCTTGTTATTTCATTATTTTTAATCTTTCCAAACCTTGACAAGGCATTCTTAACATTGATTGAATGATCCGTTTTTGTCTTCTCTCCAGTAGTCTACCTAGAGTCAGTTTTCCATTGTGGTATTATGTGAAGTCTATTCTTGTTACTGCATATTTGATAATGAGTTATTATACCTTTCTTTCTTTTTTTCACTCTTCTTGCACAGTATCTTGGGTTGAACTCTTGGTTTCCTCTTATCTAGTGCACATACGCGGACATTTCTTTTCTGGAATATGTTTAACCAGCGATAAAACATAAACGTGAAAGTGCAGGCCTTTAGGAGGTTTTTTTCGAAAAACTGATGCTTCACTTTTAGGGGAAGATTCTTCTTTAAAAATGTTCATAACATAAGCGGATTAAGAAAAGAATTGTGTGTGCTTTAACTTTTTCAGTTCTATCTGCATTAAAGTGCCTCATCATAACAAAATTTTGGTCCTTTTCTCCCAACTTCTTTATGAAATGCTATATTTTTGAAAGAGTTCCCAATCAACTCAGTAATCAAAACCCAAATCACTTTATGCGAACATTTCATTTCTGTCCATAAGGGCAGTACTTCTGTAATATGAATCACTGCACTCTATTTTTTGAATGGTTTAGCTTTCAAAATGAACTTGGACACCTACCTGCGAAAAGTTGAATACCTTAAAAACTGCTTATCTATGTTAGCTCAGCTTAAATTAGCATTCTTAGTTGTCATCTTTAACTTTTTCTGTCAATCTTTTTACAGTTAAACTACAGCATTCCACCTGATTGATTTCTGATGATCAGCTATGTGAATCAGGTTCTGAGGCAATGTTTGCAGATCTTTGCTATTTTTCTGTGGGGTCTGTGCAGGTAAGCAGTAAGTTGTTGGAGTTCTTCCATTTGTATTAGTTTTTTTTATTTAAGGGAATATTCCTTATTTTTATACATCTATGGTTTTCTTACCAAGGACTTGACTTCATTGTTGCAGCTTACGTTTGTGTTTCTTGTATTACCTTGTCTTCTGTTGGGTTACCTGGGTCAAGCTGCTTATCTTATGGAGAACCATGCTGATACAACACATGCTTTCTTCTCTTCTGTTCCAAGTAAATATAAACTTTTCTTGTTATGACTTTGATGTATTTGATTCTTCAATGTCAAATTAAGAAAATGTTGACTGCACATCTTTGTTTTCTACATCTAGCCAACTGATGCTGTAGCAGTTTGTGTTTGTCTCCTTTCATCCGAGGCTGCTATATTTTCTGTGATATATGATTTGTCAGGACTAATAAGGACTAAGGATTTTCTGTCTACTGCAGGTGGGGCTTTTTGGCCTGTCTTCCTCATAGCCAATATTGCTGCTTTGATTGCTAGTAGAACTATGACTACAGCAACTTTCTCATGTATTAAACAATCAACAGCAGTTGGCTGCTTTCCTCGTCTTAAAATTATACATACCTCAAGGAAATTCATGGGCCAAATTTATATTCCTGTTGTGAATTGGTTTCTACTTGCTCTATCCTTGGCATTAATCTGCAATATCTCAAGTATTTATGAGATTGGAAATGCATATGGTAATTTTCTTGTTACTTGTGTTTGATTTTTTTGATGAATTTTCCTGCTTGAATTTTGATTTTGTTACCTAATTTTTCTATTTTTCATTGAATTTCTCAAGTGGATCTAGAGAAAGGCCTTTGGTGTGTGTAAGTCAATCCAAAGCCTTTATAATTCCAATTGACTACCACTGTGATAAATGGTACCTCTCGTGTTTTTTTGATAAACTTAACTGATAATGAGCTCCAGGAAGTTCTAATATGGAAAATCTCATGAAATTACTTAGTTTAAGGTTGTATTGCCATTAATTGAGATTTATAGCTGAGTAATTTATGTTTGTACTCCCATTATATTTCTTCACAATGTATGCTTTTGTGAAATAGAATTAGGCAGTATTTTGTGTGATCTGAGTTGAATATTTTTTGGCAGGCATTGCTGAACTTGGAGTCATGATGATGACAACCATCTTAGTAACTCTAGTCATGCTTCTTATATGGCAGATAAATATTTGTATCGTGTTGATTTTTGTGTTTATCTTCTTGGGGTTGGAGTTGACTTTCTTTTCTTCAGTATTATGGAGTGTGGGGGATGGAAGTTGGATAATTCTGCTGTTTACTATTCTCATATTTTTAATATTGTATATATGGAACTATGGGAGCAAGCTGAAGTATGAGACAGAGGTGAAGCAAAAGATGTCGATGGATTTGCTGTGGAAACTAGGTCCAAACCTAGGCACTGTTAGAGCACCTGGCATTGGCTTGCTTTATAATGAGCTAACAAAGGGGGTACCTGCAATATTTGGAAATTTTCTTAGCACTCTACCTGCTGTGCACTCAATGATCTTGTTTGTATGTGTAAAGTATGTACCAGTATCTGTTGTGCCTCAAAGTGAAAGGTTTCTGGTTAGACGAGTCTGCCCCAAAAGCTGCCACATGTTTCGTTTTGTTGCCAGGTAAGTCTCCTGAGTTTTATTGCTTGATACAAGGATGACACGTACGTCATGCAACTATCCAACCATTTCCTATTTGGAACCTTGCTTTAAAACCTAAAAATTGCCATGTAAAAGAAGGGTTACCTTCAACATGCTACCTTGTTTTGTACAAAGAAATTGAACCCCCCTTGTTACCGCTAAAAAAAAAAGGGTACGTTTCGACGAGCTATTTTTTTTTGTAATTGAACACCCCTTTTTACAAATAAGGAATTGCATGCCTCTTATCATAAGATTCAAGTATTTTGAGTCACTGGGCTGATTTCAAGATGATATTATTTGTTTGTTACTCTGAAGCCTAGCTGGTGGTGTTAGAGCCACTCATGTGGTGTTATCCATGTGTTGAGCCTGGAGTTGTGTGGTGGTTATTACAATCGTGGTTTGAACTGAAGGCTCAGTTCCACATTAATTTTAAGAGAATATCGTTGCTTGTTTATCGAACTTCGGGGGCAAGTTTGAATAGATTTGGGGACTTAATGTCTGTCAACTTCGCATTAAACAGATACGGCTACAAGGATGTTCGGAAAGAAAACCACGAGATTTTTGAGCAATTGCTGATTGAGAGTATTGAGAACTTTATTCGCCGGGAAGCTCAGGAACAAGCAATGGAGAGTGGTGGCGATGACGACTCAGATTTTGAAGGAGCAGATTCTTACTCAAAAACTTTGATAGCTCCCAATGGGAGTGTTTATTCACTTGGTGTCCCTCTCCTAGCCGAATTTGAAAATACTAGCAAGTTTGTTTCTGAAGCAAGCACGTCAGAAGAAAGGAAGCCAGAGCCTTCTACTGATCAGGTCAGAATTGATGCTGAGCAAAGTCTTGAGAAGGAGCTGTCTTTCATACGAAAGGCACAAGAGTCGGGGGTTGTCTATCTTCTTGGTTGTGAAGATATTATGGCCACAAAGGATTCGTGGTTTCTTAAGAAGCTTATTATTAACTATTTTTATGCTTTCCTTAGAAGGAACTGCAGGAGGGAGACTGCAAATTTGAATGTTCCACACTCGCATCGGATACAGGTGGGCATGACTTACATGGTCTAAACTTGTACGTTAGAACTGAAAGCTTATGCATCATTTTGGACTTGCATGGACTCTGGCAGCAGCAGGTAAGTTTTAGCCTTGACTTGAGGTTACAAAACTTAGTTCTGTATGTTTTTAGGTTGTTTTGGAGGCTATCTATTTTGAAAATTTTGCAATCTTACTTCTCCAATTTTCTAGTCGGTATACCTGTAGTTGGAGGTATTGTAATTCGCATGTCAAATGCATTTTTTTACAGTGCAATCCTTTAATCCTTGAAAGGTTTTGGATTTCATTGCCATATGATGCTCGCCAAAGAAAGCTACTACTACTCATTTTCTTGTAGAATAACTTTTGATGCAGCCTAAAATTACACGCATTAGTATAGTTAAGAAAGCAAAAAATTAGTAGGCACATTGGAGTTTTTGTGTGGTTTTTAGATATTTAATTCATAATACCCTACAATACAATGGGAAATTCGGATATGATTTGTATGGGAATTTGTATGAGTTGTTCTTTTGCTTGCCTAGGAACTTAGATATTCGTACGTAAACATGTAACAGTTGTCCCTAAACCACACCAGCAAATTACTCCAACAATTCTTTTTGCACATTTGGTAGCCGAGCACGAGCATCCCAACCTCTTTCTGTATATTTGGTAACTGGCATAATTAGTTCATTATCTTTTAACAGATTTGGTAATTCCATGTGATCATTCAAACTTTTCTCCTATCTTTGATAGATTTAGCACATTGAGTATAATTTCTCCATTTTTCATGTATTAGGTGATTAAGGACCAGAAATTATAAATAATTTGGGCTAATTCTTGGTACATGTATATCGACTTTAGACTACGTGTTGTAAGAGACCTGAAGTTAAATTGGCTCCTAAGATTAGCTTGTGAATTTTGTCAAACTATTTAAACAATTATGCTGACCATGGGTGGAGAAATTGTCCTTGATCCAAAGTTGCCTACGGACCAAAATTGCTTTGGAGTTGGGATTGCCTTTGTGCAGAGTTTTTCTTCCCCAAGACTGAACCTCTATTTGGATGAATATTTTCATGGGAAGGAAAATTGGAATAGAACATTTGAATTAGTGTAAAAAGTGAGAGAGAGAATAGGATAAAAAGTGTTATTTGCTTATGAAATATATTGGAAAATTTTATTTTAATAAAAAAAACATGGCCCAAAAGTAGCGTCCGAGCTTAGCCTTAGATTATTCTGCATGGAGTGAATTATTGCTTCTTCGGCTGTGTTTGGCCCATATGCCAAGATTTTGCCTCTTGGCTAAGTTGTGTTTGGGTCACAATCGCCATTGGACTGAAATTTCTCCTTAGGTAAGTTCACACCCCTAAGCCCTCTGCCTTTCTTTCAGCGATTCATTTATTATTCTTTAATTAATCAACTATTCATCAATTTTGTAATCGCACAAAAGAAATAATGTTCATAAAAATCTTAAATTAAGGTGATAATTTCTCGTTCTTCAGTGACTTAAAAGAGGTTTAGGGTTTAGAATTTAAAGTTTAGGATAATGATTTTTTATCTAACATTTTAAGTTTGAGGTGCTAGGTTTCAATACCACTAAAAACATGTGTAACTGGAATATGTGCGTGAGTGTAATATATATATATATATATATATATATATATATATTATTATTATTATTACTTGAAGAGGCAAAGCTAGCAGGGTATGCCTCACACCGGCAGCCATCCTACCCAAACTTACAAGAAAGTGATCTTTGGAAAGAAACCCGATACTTTCGACATAGTTTAGTATCCTAAAATGCATCGACTTGTTGAAAAATATTTAGTAAATGTTAAGACCAGATTGTTTTCCTTGGTGCTTCTTGATTCTCTTCTCTCGTATTGGGTCTACTTTTAACTCAGCATCTCCTGAGTGTTGATTTTAGTACTGCTAATTAGTCAATGATAATATCGGTTATATTTGTTTTTTATTTTTGTCACCACAGGACATATAGCATAATCATTATATTTTTAAGATGTTATTTTTTATTCTCACACAATTTAAAAAAAGTATACTTGAAAACAAATACCTTAAAATAAAAATAAATTTTTGATGTGAAGCAGAAAAATGATCATTGCGGTGGCCACTTAATGGAATTGATCCAAACATGAGTGAATAGTGATACAAACAGAATGGAAAAGGGTGGCTGACATAGGCAGTGATACAACAGGGTTGGATGCGAGTTTCACCCTTCTTGGCTTCATAGTAAGATGCATGAGAAAGGCACAAATTTTTACGTGTTTAGGCCAATAACTTCACTTACAGAGTACAATACAATGGAGATATTGGAATATGGCATGTTTGACATCTGTATAAGCTGTCCTTTTGTCTGCACATGACCCAGATGATATCAAGAACTCATGCCAACAAATTACTCCACACATTTGATGGCCAAGCATAATTCACTCCAACTTCCTTTCATATGTTTGAGAACTGGCAGTCCGGCATTATTATTCCAATTTTTTATTTTTTTTGTCAAATAGATAATGTCATGTGACCACTCAAAACTCCCCTATGTATGGATCTAGTAAACTCAGCATAAACACTCTCTTCTCTGGTAATTAAGAATTAATTAATCACGAATCATTAGCAACTGATTCTTGGTACATATCAACTAATTGGCAGGCCATAGATCAAAGGAGCACTGTTGATTTCAGCTATCCTCCAGTTTGACATCAGACGAGCCAAAGATTAAAAAACTCATCATTATTCAAGCAAGAACATGGTAACAAATAACCTGAACGAAGGCATGTTTAATATAAGCAAGTCAATCATACGATCAATGGTATCGATCATATGGACCGAGAATCAATACCAAGTTAGTTTCCTCAAGGAATTGATTCCGTGACTATTAAAAATATGCCAGTAAATGGGAAAATCAACGCCACAGGGTAATTATAATGCTGTGCAGTACCCTTTCACAAGTGGTTCACATGCTGTCTTCTTCTGTAACTACCAAAATCTCCCATCTTCACAGCTCCCTAGCAACATGAAAACAGTGCATTGTGGTCAAGTATGTATGAGGATTGTTGGCTTTATCTCTTCAGCTAACTGTGACTTGCGCAACCTTTCAGTCCCATTTACAAATTAGCAACTCATCCTGTCACTTCAATGCCCATATGCCTCATCTAGCAGCAGTTTGTGGGTGTCGTAGTCTCTCATTTTCACTCGTATTGTCAATGTCCGCAAGGGCTTTAATGTATAGTGATGTCTTTGAGATATCTTTCTGCTTAGATGCAAACTTCAATTTCAGCAGCAACGAGTTTGTCATAACACCAATAGAACTCAAACCCATGAGTGCACCAGCAATTGAAGGAGATAGCATGGTTCCAGTAACAGGCAGCAAAGTTCCAGCTGCTACAGGAATTCCAAACTGCACAGCACAGCGAAAAGAAAGTTAGATTACCAATCTGCATGGGCAACCGCCACAGGAAAAGGAGCAAAAAGAAGATAGCTCCAGCCTCATATCTGTGCTTTGGAAGAGGATCACAAGCTTTAACTATCGTATAAACATCAAGATTCAAAAGTTGACCTGCATTTGATGTCTTTTCACTTAGGTGTTTTAATTTTATGCTAGGTTCAAAAATTTAACCAATGTGGTGTCCCTGGGATTGAAAACTGAAGGGAGGCAATCTTTAAGAACTATGAAACAGAATAATTTTATAGTCAAAGAACTTATTGAAAGAGAAAAAGAAGGGAACATATAAATTGATTCGGTGTTTGATTATTACGTTCCGCTCATCCACAGGTTTCCGTTATGCAAGGCTTCAGGCAAAAAGATGTGACATGGTTCATACATGTGCAAGCGAACCGTGGCTAAAATTAACTACGTAAATAGCTAAGACATTGGTGCTCGCAGGTCCTTTACAATTATTTACAAAGCTTATCTGTGTTTCCACCTCAAATGCAACAACTCATAGGATGTCAGACTCCCACTAATCATCTTCTATTGTGACCATATTTTGCAAAATTCCACAAAGCAGAAATATAGAGATTCAATAGGATGAGTTCTCCCAATAAATGATTGTTACCACTAGTCTTGTTGCAAAACAACACAGGTTTTACATATAGAGAGGTGCGCGTTGTGCAATACACATGACAATGGGATCCATACTCTGAATATACTTAAAAGCAACATTGCAGTAGACTTACAATATTGTATGCAAAAGCCCACCAGAGGTTTTGCCTCACAGTCTTCATAGTAAGCCTACTCAACTCCAGAGCTTCAAGTAACTGCATGGAAAAGGTCATCAGGAAGGCAGACTACACACATATAAACACAATTTATGAATTCCCATTCATATGCTCAATTCAGGTGATTGACCAACCTTAGGCACTAAGGGATCATCAAAAAGAATTTTGATTAGGGGTCCTAGATATGTAGGTTAATGGGGGTTCTGGTATATAAGCCATTCCCAAGGGGAAAGACTTACACCTGCAGTCACGTTTTCTTTTCTCTTCTGCTATCATTTTCATCTGATTATACTCGTTCTTATTATCAGATCATTCACTTTTCCGTAGGAGAATTTATGCAAACTGGAGATCACATTGAAAGAATAATGAATTACTAGTGATAAAAGGTGCAATGAATGAATGATATGTTTATATGAACAAAATAAGAGATAAAGGAAGTTGAAAAAAGACAGAATAAATAAAACAGGAGAGAAAATCGCAAGAAAAAAATATAATAAATTACAAATGGAAAACATTAAATGCTTTTGCATATAAATAAAATAATAATATGTTTTTAAATATAAATTTGACATTACACATTATATTCATAATTCGATAAAAGAAACAAACAAGTTTGAAAAAAATAAATTAAAACTGAGGAAAATAAATGAAATAAATAAAAACTAAAAGAATAAAGGAACTGCAAATATATACAGAATTAAGAATAGTTTATTAATTATAGACAGTGCAACAAAATTTTTTTATGTTTCTAATACTAGTAAAAACCGCATATTTTATGCACGAGCAAAATTATTTATAAATTATAAAGCTATTTAAAATTAAAAGAATAAAAAATATTTAAAATAAGAAAACAAAGAAATATTAAAAATTTGCAAAGAGAAAAAGTTTGAGAAAAAATACAAATTAAAATAAGTTAAAAGAAAAGGGAAAAAGAAATGGTAGACAAAATTTACAATTTTAAAGTAAAGGTAATTCTGCAAGTTCACATTGTGCGATAAAATTATATTTACATCCTTAATAATAATATATTACTATAAGCATCCCAACTCACCCAACAGTGAAGAATCGTCTTAAATATAGCATAACATCTTCGCGGGAGAGAAAACCTAGCAAAAAGTATGGCTTCCTCAAAAAAATCTATACTACCTAAACCATTTGATCTTTACCCCTCCTTGTTTTCTTTCTTTTTCCCTTTTTCAAGGTATCAACCCCATTAATTTAAGTTTCAGAATCCTCATCAACCCATCCTCTACAAGCTTTCAATCTTTCTATTTACAGGTGGTAAATCGAAGGGTCAGGTCAAGTTCAAAATGGTTCCAAATGCATAGGTCTGTCCATCTTGGGTTGGGTTTGACAGAATCTAAGGCCAGGAAAACAATAGTTAATTTTATGTTCAAATTCTAAGTCTCGAAAGAGTTACGGGATATAAATCAGTTTAATTAAATAATATCATTAAAACTAAACTTCAAACAGATTTTTTTTTTTTTAAGTTGTATCTAATTCGAATCCAAGTCAGAATCAATTTAGAAAAATAACAAGTCAGAAATAGCAGGATCGAATGCAACCTGTACCAAATCCAACTTAACTAAAAACTATTGGATTTAGGCCTGTCATTTTGATGAGTAATACTTAAACTCAAACTCAACCCAAAAATACCAAATAATTACCATTACACACTTATACCCATACACGACCCAGCAGGTATCAACTTCGGGTCTGACTTTGCAGCAGTTCCTTATATTTATTTATTTATCTTGAATTGGCATGGCTAATTGTCAATTTTTTTCTCTTATTTGAGAAAATTACTTAATTTATTTTATCCTGATTAATTTAAAATTTGTTATTATAAACTTAAATGTCTTTGAGAATCACCTAATTTGTTCTATCCTGTACCAAGTCAATTATCAACTAAAATTTAACCGTCTAGCACAGGGATGATTCCAAGCAAAATAGGAGACCAGATAATTATTGCAATAAAATATCAGCAATAACTTATATATATAAAATTTAATTTATTTCAATTTATTTATAAATAAATTAAAATAAAATATCTAGAAAAAAAACAACCATAACAAATAACAACAATTATATTTATTTTAAAACATATAAGCAATTCATTATAAATATTTACTACAGCAATTCATCATATATATTAATTATAAGTTTATCTGTTACCAAATTTCAGTAAATAAATATACAATTGCCATTCCAATTGAAGTTTAGATAACACACATGAATTATCAATTAACATAATAATTTGGGTCCAAATTTAAATTTACAAATAATGTTCAATATTTTTATAATTGCAATTGCATTACTAATTAATCATATTTTACAGAAAAGGACATTCTAAATAATTAGGTCTTTCATATATGTCTCAAGAATTGATATATTTGGATGACTTTGTTTTTCTATAATAAGAATTCGCCATTAATTATTTCAACTAATGCAAAAATAGGAAGAGAAGTTTTAAAACAAAATATTTATATTGAAATTTGCAAAAAAATATATAAATACTATATATGGGTAAAATAAATACCAAAATAAGAAATTAGGAGTTGTTATTATGGATTAGTATATAAATACAAATAATGCTCAAAGTCTTGTCAGATGTACAGCACGATGGGGTTATGGATACTGGGTAATGATTAATAAATTTTTAAGTATGCAGGCATGGGTTTCATAAAGTATAGACTAACCTAGGCTTTTTGGTACCAGTTCGGGTATTTTCTAAATTATTAACTTAGTTTGGTTATTATTCTCCCAATCACAGAACTACTCATTGGATTGGACCATGACTTTACCTTGACACTGTTATTACTATTGACCTTCCTAACAAGATCAAATTTCTCAGTTGTTCCTGAGTATATAATTGCCGATGATACTAAAAGATAATGAGAATCTGAGCTACAAGCTTTATGGCACCTACAATCATGTTCACAACCAAACATCATATACAACTGAATGTTTCAAATATAGCTTGAAAACACATCCATGGACTTCAAAAGCCCCATCCGAAACCCCAAATATTGCAAACTACCCCTAAAATCTATTAAGGATAAATAACCCTTCTATTTTGAAAAACAGGCTAACACTGCCTGTTGAATATATTGGATGGAAAAAAAATGACTGGAAAGTGCAAAAATGCCTTTTGCCAATACGCAAAGGCTATGTCAGCCAGGAAATATTGTGCAGAAACTTCCAGCTTTATCATATAAAATGCAAGCACAAGAATATATACATATTCACATCCATCCAGTCACCCATACACGTACATACAGTACATGCAAACAGGAGTCAGAACACACCCAAACAAAAGCACACTCAAAGCCACCAAACACAAATCATTTAGATTCTATTAGCAACTAGCAAGTGCCAATTTTCAACAGAATCGGAAAGAAGATTTGTTCAAATCCTGTTTGAAACCAGGACAAGATATAAAGCATAAAATTACAAACTTCAAATGACAAAGTACAACAAAAAAGTGTTGGCATAAAACAAAATATGTTACATGGACATGGAACACACGCATATCCAAGGAGGAAGGGAATTTTTAGATCTGAAAATTGAAGACTAGAGGTATTCTTGGGACACCCCTTTTTTCGGCCGGCATTATTCCAGATAAGATAGTTTTAAAAAGGGGAAGAGTGAAGTGAAGGCTTCATTGACTTGTGGAATTGACATAATATTCTTTTACTTATACATACATACATACATATGTGATAATTTGATCAAACTCTCTGCAATTGCATCTATTTAACCTCGCGGGGGCATCCATTCAGTCACCACAATTTACTATTTCCAGGATCACAGAAGTGTTGTAAAAGAGAGATGACAACTCTTTCCACTTCGAGCTCCAACATGCTAGTTATCTCAACAACCTATTAATAGGCATGCACAAAACTTCTTAAAAAGGGTAATAACTATAATTGGGACCCTGAGACAACTTACAATTATTACATCTCTATCATCCAAAGAAAAAATGAAATAGATCGCAAGTTCAAGAACATCATATGAAATGAAGCAAGAGGTGCACCACCTACCTGTGATAATCTATTCTGCATTAGAACAATAGAAGACACCTCACTAGCAGCCCCAACGCCACCACCAATGGCAACTCCTACATGCGACAAAGCCAGGGCAGCTGCATCATTGATTCCATCACCAACCATCGCTACAATATTCTGATCTCCCTGAAGTCTGCTAATGAACTTCTTTTTCTCATCTGGTTTGACTCCATACAAGACCTGCAATCAACCAATTCCAACTAAATCCTATGTTTTGTAGTTTCTTATAAATAAGTAGAATAAAACACATCTGGCATGTAAATACTTGAATCAGTAGCAACTGTTGTTCATATAAGATGCACATAGTGGCACAGTTACTATATTTTTCCCTGCAGGAGCTTTATCTTTCCATGTCTTAATCAGACAATAATATCAACATAGGAAAACTCTTACCTCTTACTTTGAAGGTAAAATTACAAAACAGGAGCAGCAAAGCATTCAAGAAATATTCAATCGTCCAACACAATGACTACTGAGTTTATCCATTTTATTTTATGGCAGCTTACTAATCAATACATGGCTGGGTTAATGAGATTACAAAGAATAAAAACAAGCCAATAAATCATATTTACAGCCGTTAACAATAATCTTGTTCTATTTACTGCAAGAGAAAATGCAATACAGTGAGAAATGTCGACCTAATTCCAGTTTTTATAAATTATAGTTGCCTTAGTAGCAAGCAATGACAGGAGATGATACAGGAGAAGTGAATATAAAGAGGACCATAAGTACCACACTTTTTAGAAACATTTATTTTTCAATTTTCTGCTGATACATTTAATTTTGAGATATGGAAGTAGAGAAGGTAAACGTTGAACAGATCTAATCTCCATTGAAGATGTGTTTAAAATTTATGTCCAGTTCAAGCATAAGTATCTAGACTGTTGTTAATCATTCATTCACTTCAAACCAACAAACTGACAGAATCTAAGTATTTCTGATAGTTCATGAAGTTCTGCAGTTTTTCTTGTATTAATTGCTATAAGGTACATATAATCACCAGTTTTGCTCATATCACAAGTATAAAAGATGGATACTTGCTTAAACAAGTCCAAGTATTCAGTTAGGAAGATAGTTTGGAAACAGCGAGAAGCCATCCCAGCCAAAAAGATATATTGGAGCATTAGTCATTTAGTCTCCATCAAGTTTCTCATTCTTCCAGTTGTACAAACTACTAGAAGCGGAGGCAAATTTTCAGAGGAACATAGCTAGCTAACCCCTGCCAGACATTGAAATATTTATAATTCAAAATAGGCAGCACAAGTGCATGTGCTTGACTTGACATGTATTTCAAAGTAAACGGTCTCACCTTTTCCATTGGAATACCAACAGCAGATGCAACATATTCAGCAGCACTCCTTTTGTCTCCAGAGAGCAAGTAAGTGTTGATTCCTTGGCGAGTCAATGACTCAACAACAAGCCTGGCATCTTCTCTAATCTGATCCTCAACATATATTATTCCAGCTAGAATATTGTCTACTCCCACATAAACAACTGATTGATTCTTAAACTCCTCAACTTCTTGGAATGGAATCTCACCAACTCCATGCCTGCATGTGCATAAAACATACCCTTCAGAACTGAAAGAAAAAGTACACTCAACAAGAAGAAAACAGAAACTCTTGAGAGAATTCATTTCCATCAGCTAGTAGTGAGGATTTCCTGGTGTGACTTGATTGACATAAAAAGATTGAAAAAATGACTCAATGCAACCTTTAAAAAATTTATGGGTATCTATGATCCAACATATTCTGATGAAAATATGAAATAAAAATGATTGATTGTCTAGTTAAACATGTCAAAGATTTTTTCACATCTCACCACTAAACCTAACTAAGCTCAAATATTGCCTCCAACATTCACTTTTCTGAGAAAATAGTGAAAAATCAATTATAGAGTTGTCCAAAAATTTGCCAAATATATTTCTCTATTTTCTATTAAACAGTTGATACTCAATATGATTATTAACAAAACATAAAAACAATGTGAAAATTTTAGAATAGGTGAAGTAACATCCATACAAGGCACACCTTAAGCAAGCAATTAGAATAAACAGACAGTCAACTACCCAACCAGTAATCAATCATGTGGTATACAGCTTTCAATGGTATAATTTTAAAGGCTAAATCTTCTTTGCAGTTACAAATTGTCAAAATTTCAGAATAAAAGTGAAATCCCACCAATAAATTAATTAAAAATCACATTTATATAACACAATAAAATTCTCAAGGAAATGCTAAATTTATTAGAAAAGTCGGCTGATCTAATAAAGGTTGATTACTATCAATAGCTCTAACAATTTGGCTTGGGAAGGATGGTATACTTAAGATAGAGAAACTACACATAGGCATATAGACACCTTTCTATCTTAAAGAAAAACGCAAAAAACGATAGTCAATACATTATGTGAGAAAAGTTGATAGTTGAGTGACTACTCATGGATGAGGGTGTGGCATGTTATGCGCCCTTTGCCTCGTCTATGATAATATATGTTAATCTGAAATGTAAGAAATTCTCAGATTAGCTAATGTCAAAATACACTTATTACAAAGGCGATACTTCAGTGGCAGTGCTTCAATCCTCTGGACCTGAAATCCAGTTGTTGCTGCCACTACCATGGAATATGTCTTCATATGCTTAATTTTTGCTAATAATATTTTTGAGATCCAAGCATGGGATAATATCTCCAGTATCCTAAAATATGCTCCATGATAGCGTCCTGGGATTGTTCTTGTACAGCCATCAGGGTATATGCATTTGAACCAGAAAAAGCTCACATAGGCACTTATTTACATTTGGTTTATGATGACGAGGCTGGAGATTCTCATACCTTCTTTGACTTTCAGGTGGGTTTTTTTTGTAACTCATACCCCTATTATTATGCTGCAATATTTGAGTCATAGGCAAGCAGACATGCTCTTTATTTTCATGCTTTTTAATAGTGGTAATCTGATACCGACAAAGGAGGTAGACAAAAATAGTTGCATGGACTGTTTCTAAAATTAAATCAAAGTACTGATTCGCGATCAACCCAAAAAAAGAAAGAAACTAATTTCTTTTGAGGTGACTACAGAGAACTCACAAGATAATATGAATAGTATTCTTCAACCCAGTAAATTGAAATAGGAAGCCCATCAATATCATCCACTCCAAGAATGGACCATACAGACTGAAAATATCCAACAGTTAAGGAAGTTCTCTTCTTACCTCCCCACCTACAGCTTTGCATACCCTACAAACCAATTGCATCAAGAAAATATTTTTATACCAAATGCGCTGACCACCACACGCATATAGAGATGTTTTATTCTAAGTACATTACTTCCTCATAAGAATAAACTAAATGAAAACCTTTCCCATTTCTTATTCTTGGCATGATCCAGTCTTTCCATACACTCATTAACTAGATATTCTTCATTTTAATCACATGTGTATTTTTGGATTAATTAAGTTTTGGTGAAACCTTGTAGATAGCAGGAGTAAGTACACTCAGCTTGATGCGACCCTCGCAGCTTAATGGGCAAGTATAATTGATTTTTCCTCTCAACCATCTAGGACATCAAAGACAGCTTTTCAGAAACACTATCACGTGGGAAGCCATTCACTAATCTTTAAGCATGACGTCTGGAGCTCCCCCCTCAGTAGCCATGCCTTCAACCGAGTTTTCTTTTGTATCTACTGTAGTCCTTTGGAGTGAATAGAAAACTCAACAGGAAAAGTTCAATTGTGTTATGTGAAGCTCCACAAGGGAAAGTACTACCAATCTCTCTGCCAACAGACAATGCTATATATACATGCAGTCACACATATAAACCTTCAAAGTGCAATCTCATGCACCGATATTCCCTTTCATCATCAATTCCATTCCAACGAGCTGCCGAAGGCACAGCTGCGAATGAATAGAGCACCTCTAGGAGGGATGTAGGAGTAATGCTATGCTGCTGATGCACCTCCACTGTTGTCTAAAATACCATCACAGATATCTTCTCGTCTGTGGTTGCCTCACCAGGGGCATTCTTCCCGTCTGTTGCTGTCTCGCTCATAGGTTCATCAGCAGCAGCAGGAATTTGATCCTCTCTGGGAGCAAGAGGACCTTGTGGATTTCCATAGACCGTCGTAAACATCTGACGATGACACTCATCACAGAAATAGGAATAAGTGAAATGGCCTTCATGTGGGAGCTTATGCAGTATTGCATCAGGTAAAACTCGGCGCACAAACTCACTCATTGCTGGAGGAACGACCCTGTCTTCATCTCCCTATTTGACATGATTAATGTATAAGCTTACCATGACAAGCAGAAGGAAACAAAGAGGGTGGTACTAATCAATCATGTTTTGAAAGGAATTATTAAGACTGGCGAAAGTGATGCAGGCAAATATTTCTATAAATTATGAAATTATTGTATTTTAAATAATAAAAAGTTATTAACATTAAAATGTAAAGAATATTTAAAATAAGAACAAAAGAAGAAGAAAGATAACGAGAGAAAATAAATAAAAATAATAAGTTATGAAAAATGAGGAAAAAAAAAGGATAGAAAAAATAAAAAATAAAATTCATGATATTTGTGTAATTTTATATTTACAATCAAAATTTTAATGGATAACAGAGAGGAAGTATTTTGAAAATGTGGTGGGTTGGAAATATATTTGTCACCAGCATTCTTTGTGTTTGAAAAATCAGTAGCTGCAATTTTATATCTAGTTGACTGGCTTGGAATATAGGAAGGATGAGGCATACAAACTATAAACAGAAATGTTCTTCTGTACAAGTGTAAGTAAAAAGTGGAGGGAGAGAGTGGAGAGCCTTGAGATAGAGCATTCTCAGTCAATCCCTTAACTGTGGCTAATTTTTCAAAATTCAACTGGAAAGAATCTACGAAGCTATGACATCTTATGCTGGAATTTGGAGATTAAAATTGTACTGAACATATGGACAGTTCACTGACCTGCCATATGTGTATTGGGCCAAGAAATCCACTCACTCCATCTTCTGCCAAACTGTATAATGATTTAAGCCAAGCAAGAATGCCTTCACCCTTGTGCCTATCGTGCACTTTGAGGTCAGCAATGCTGAAGCCCCAATCTGATACCTGTAAGGCTGCTTCCTCTATAAATGGTTTTACATTTGCCTGCCGAACTGATTCTTCAACATCCCTCTCCCAGAATTGTTCAAAAAGTTGGTTCTCAATGAGAGCTCTATCCTACAAAGTTGATAGTATTCAATAAGAAATCGTGAGATGTAAAACAGAGTACAGAGTCAAAAGTAATGGAACTCTTTCAATACTCTTATGACTCAGTTACTGGCATAGATGAACCTCAGTCAAGTATATGCAATGATTCATAGTTTTCAAGCAACCATTGTCACATGCAAGTTTACACTGCAATACTTCAGAGTTCCTCCTCTAAGGGACTCACCTTCTCTCCAAGTGAGATGGAAAGCCACTTATCTATTGCCCCGTGCTTTCCAGAAAGGAAACTTTTACGATAGAAGTACCCAAGTAACTTAGGAAATTTCCGAGCTAAAAGGTACATCATTCTTTGCCTTGTTGGCCATGTTCCCCAGATTCTCCGTCCCTCATCCTTGGTCAGTCTCAGTTCATATGGATTAATCATAGGAGCAACCATGATCGCACCTGAAATTCACATGAATCACATAATTCACAGGGGAATATTCATTTGATTTTTTGGCTACTGATAATTTAAGTTACCATAATAACTATTTCAGGCCATCAGAACTGATTCCTGGCAACATAATGCAAAAGTTATGCCTGCGATGGTTATAAGTTCATGCATGGCCAAGACACACGCATATCTCATTATCATGTGAACCAAGTAATGAAACCATTATAATTCAGAAGTTAAACATACAAAATTTTTATTCACTAGTGGATCACATAAAACTTAATAACTAAAATATTATAAAGTTTCAGGCAAGTTCTCCTATTCTGTTTCATCAATGACTGATTTCTAAATGTAGGAAACGTAACAGTTTATGCTGAGTTTTATTCCCCCATATGAAATTTGGTTTTTCCTCCTCAAGCTGCATTTACAACTGAAGAGACATTTCTGTCACAAAATGGCTATAAGAATTAAGAATCAAGTGTTGTATAACAATTTGAACTGCAGTCATCATAATTAATTACCTTCAAGCTTGTCCGGAATGTATCGAAGGGCGGCCCAAGCATGCATGCTTCCTTCAGAGAATCCCACCACCCAGAACTTGCAAGTAACATTCACAGCATATGCCAAGTGTGACATATCCATAGCTGATGACTTTAGGGTCCTCCCAGGATGAGGGTCACTTTCCCCAAATCCAGGTAGATCATAAGTCACCAATCGAACACCAAACTCTTGCAATAAGGAACCCTTGAGGCCCGGAATCCCTATTTTCACCGTGACTTCAGATTAACTAGGTTTTCTTACCTCAATAATTTTGATAAGACAATGAGCTTAATACCAATTACCTGCAAGCCGGGATGAAAGAAAAGAATGGGCAACAATCATGGAATATCTAGCTTGATCGGCTGAAACACCTTGTTCTTGATAAGCTAGGCGCCTTCCATCTGGAAGCAATACAAGGCTAGCACTAGCAGGGTGCATCTTCATCTTTTTAACCAAATGAGTTGAAGTCTCATCGAAGTTTACAATTAAAGCTGCATATTTGACAGACAGAATTAACAGCAACAAACAGACAATAATACATTACTCCAAGACAAAATTTTCCATGCTCAACAGCTAATTTAGGCCTAAGCAAACCATAAGTGGGGACTAAAAGAAATGATAACTTATAACACAGAGACAACACTTTCCGTGTCCAACTACTAATGTGGTTCTTAGAAAATTCTGACATAGTCTCAGAAAATCTGGGAACTCTCACAGGAAAAGAACACCCTGATTACGCTCAAGAACTAACGTTCAATTCAAATCTCATTAGAATAGTCTTTATAAATATAGCCGGAGACCTCAGTGGTCAACTGTATCCCTCTATGCTTTTAAGTTTGCACATGTCAGCACATGGACAATTCCTGATTGGAATCTTCGCGTAAAGAAAGGAAAGCTCTGAAGAAGAACACCATTAGTAGGATAATTCAGATTATATATTCTTCCCGAGTGATTCATCCACTCTCACTACCGTGCAAAGGTCAGACAAAAGGCTTGAATCTTAAAGAATCCATGGCATGTTGGCAAAATATTTTGCCCATTCCATTTTCAATGAAGAACTTCCATACTCCTAATTCAACAAATTCGATTGCATTGGCTGCTTTCATGTAACAGTTGAAGAATGATTTTCATCCTAAAGTTCACACACACACCACAAATTGTTTCCAGCATTCTTTCTCCAATGTCACGCCTATACTCCCTTTCATCTCTAACAAGAAACAACGGAAGGAAAAAGGAAACAAACAACTCAAAATTTAGAAGAAAAAAAAATACCTGCAAGAGCAAATACCCAGACGCAGATGATGACAATCCAAGCACGAACCGGATCGCGATCTTCGGGGAGGTACTCGTTCAGAAACCTCAATTTCCGACCAATCTTTACACATGGGTCCTTACATTTCCTCATAATTATGGAATCCTCCCTCAATATGCTCTGCTTCAGGACGTCCCTCACTCCCTTTCCAAACTCCACACTCATCTCCGCCGCCCCCTTCGCAAACTCCGCCACCTGAAACCTCCAGTCACCTCCCTCCCCAGCCTCCGCATCCCCGTCGTCCTCCACGGCGGAACGATAACTGTACTCAGTGGTCTTTCCGAAGTCCTCGTCGAGGCGAGTTGTAAACTCCCGCCCCCGGGAAGTTGATTCGTCGGCCTCGGACATGATTGAAACTTAACGAGCGGGCTTGAACCCAAATCCTCTCAAACGGCCTCGGTCTCAAGCTGTGTCCAATTACTTATGTATGCATATACGAATATACGCATAGTTTTGCCCCTACTCTGCAGTTTATATGCATGAAAAGGAAAGGCAAACCACAGATAACGAACTCTTTTCAATTTTCATATCATTATATGCTTATATTTAACATCAATTATTTAACAACCCTTTGGACTCAGTAATAGTCGGCTGCGAGTATTATATATGTATACATGTATATGTATATATATGTGTGTGTGTGGGTGTGTGTGTGTGTATCTATATATATATACATATGTATATATATACATGGGTTGTTCGCGGGCATGCAGTCGTCTGGAAACGGTAGGGTAAGGGTGCTTGTGGGGGTAAGAGTGAAATGAAAGGCCTGGATTTTGACACGTCATCAGGAGGGCGTCTGACTTATGCTGCAAAAATTTATGCTGCAAAAAGTAGACAACGAAACGTAAGAGGCAGTCGAAATAGATAATATAAAAAGGACAAAAACATAAATGGGATTGAACTTGAAAGATAGAAGAGGAAAGTATTGAAAGAAACGCGAGAGGAGTGAGAAAAGGAGATCATAAAATAATAAATGAAAATAAGAGATGAGAGGAGAAAATGAAATTATTTTATCCATCTAAAGTGTATGGTGGATCAAAATATCTCTTATTTGGCCTTCTCCAATTTTAAATGTAGAAGTTTAAACAAATATTATCACACTGATAATAAGACTGTTTGAAGTATACAGAAATATAGATAATAATAAGACAAAAAGGGCTGGGTTTCAGAAAACAGTTTAGAATCACTTGCTGTGTTTGTGGTCAAATGGCTCACCATGTTAAGAGATAATTTTAATAATTTTAATTTCGATTAGAGTTAGCAAAACGTTACAATTTTGATCAAAGGAAGACTGTCCTTTAGAACTTGTTGGCACCACTGGCAACGAATTTGAGAATAAATTAATACACATATTGAACTGAACTTGAGGTAATGTCGTGGGCTTGCTTGGACAATTGTGATTTGAATAAGATGTGATGTTGGCTTCATGATTAGACCATTAGAGCGATCAAACTTCACTGCAAAAGTTCAAACTAACAATTAATTATACAGCTTAATGTTCAAAATAACCCTTAATTTTACAGCTTAAAGATATGGCTGTGTAGATTGTTGATTTTATTCACGATTTCCTTTATTGTAGTCGGAAATACTACCTGCGCTCTTCTAGTCATGTTCAAAAACTTAATATGCAAAAATGGTATTCATTTCACTATTTTCGACTTTAATTACTTTGTGGCATTTAACATCAAAATATGATGTCGATAGTAGAATTACTTGTATGCTTGCAAAAAATTAAATAAATAATAAATAAATAAATAAGAATAGACATATATGAAAAATAGAGTTAAAAGGTCATCTTCAACGCTTGGGGTAATCGAGTCGTGAGGATTGGCAATTGCAAGTCCCATAACTGCAAGCACCATGCTACAACCCATCTCTCCAACTCATTGTCAAATACATCACATCTGGACATTCTACTTTTGCTTTTTGTGAGTTGTGAAAGATTGTAAATAAGACAGCGAACAAACTTGGCAACAAATCCCTATCGTTGATTTGATTAAAGCAAGTGGAAGTCTCGTACCTTCTTAGTAATAAAAGGTTAAGTCCAAGTGTCAACCTTCTTAGTAATAAAAGGTTAAGTCCAAGTGTCAACCTTCTTAGTAATAAAAGGTTAAGTCCAAGTGTCAACCTTCTTAGTAATAAAAGGTTAAGTCCAAGTGTCAACATCAAAATTTCAATTCCACGAATGTGTGCCTTAATAATAATGAGTATAAATGACTAAGTTCACGTATAATTAAATATGTTCATAGAAAAAGAAATTGAAACATCCCCGGAGTTTTATATGCTAATCTCCTCCCAATGTTCAACACATTTAGCAGTAGATGGAAACTGCAACAAGCATCGCAAGATTCATGCTCACATCTTGCGGAACCCAAGAAATCAAACGATTACACAAATTCATTACCCTCTTTATTTCTAGATAAATTGCAGCTCAGCTGAGCTCAAAGCTTTCACCATAAAGCGGTTCAAATAACTGGCACATCAAGACAAAATTAGTAGCCCCAGTAATCATTCCGAATTTCGTCATCAAACTTCTTCTTGAGTTCTGGATGCTTCTCAAAGTATTCGTCAGCTGTCATGGTACTCAACTTCTTCTGTTGCACCAAAAGCCAAGGCATGAGAAATCTTTACACAAGAAAATGTCTGGGGTGGGATGTTTGTGTGCGCCTGCAGGGGACAGAGAGAGACACAGAGGGAAAGAAAAAAAAGCAAAAAAAGAAGACGGATCCTGAAAGCATAATATAACATCTTGGATTACCTTCAACTCTTGGACCTCAGCAATTTCTTTTTCTAGTCTTTCAGACTCCTTCAATGACGTCTCCTCAGCTTCTTTCAGCTCTACCAACTGTGAATCAAGAGATCCCATCAGTATAAGATTCTCCATGTCCTTAATTTGACATATTTGGAAATTAAGTTCCTAAAACAGTAAATTTGATTGAGGAAATAATTTACGAACAATAACATTTATTGTCATGTGGCATGCGTCGCCTACAAAGGGATACCTTGCTCTATATTTGCTTCATTCAGGAGGTATGCCTCTGCAAAAGTTTACATATGATCTTTCAAGATGTTATATCTAAAGGGTTCCCAATGTACTGTCAAATAATTACCTCCCACAAAGTAATTCTAAATGGTTACTTCCAAAAACAATGTTCAAACATCCCAGGATGCTCCAAGAAGGGGAGATACAAGAACAGATAGCCTTTTTATTTTTATTTCTACTTCCAGTGAAAATATTTTAAAACAGAGGCCCTCCTTTATCAGACAATAGGAAGTGGGCAAAAAGATAGAAATCCGAAGTTTTAGGAAAACTGTAACAACAGCTGAGATTCTTAATGTTTCTCACCAGAGCATCAAACTTAGGTCTGTACTGAGGGGTGACATTGTCTACATACTGTGGAATTTTGATCTCTGCAGAGAAAAAAAAAAATTAGAACCTAAAATCAGAAGAAGATAAAATACTGGATAACTGCAGAAAGTTTGTTCACTATGTTAAGACTAGGAAACAAGCAGTAAAAAAGAGTGAGGAGAAAGTTAGCTCATCCATTTGAGTAAATCTTTCATTATTATAGACTACTATGTGATAAGTTCTAGCAAAGCAAATTCTTAACAGCTAGACTTGTTAAGGACAAAAGGCCAAAAAGGGATCTGATAACAGGGTTTTCTGGCACAAAGCTTATTGCGCTAAAATACATTAACTAGCGCAACAAAATTTGGATTAAAACATTTTAATCATTTACGTAAATATATGGGTAAGAAACTCAAGACCAAAACATTGTCCTATTTATTTACATTAAAAAATGAAATTAAAGTTTGTAGCAAGTATCTAAGTTCAGTACTCTCTGACACCAAGCATGACCAAGCTACTAGTCCCCAAGGCTTATAATAGAATAATTAAAAACTAAATTGTTCGCAGATGTTAGCCACCAAAGCTACTAAACAATTGGTAGACACAGTTTTTGGATCAACAAACAATGCTTGAGGGAAATGCATGGAGGTCATCATAGTTCACCAATTACATAAGTCATTGCAAGAGAAGCACGGCAGGCTTATTGTGTAATAGAGAAGAGAATATTTTATGTATAATGCTTATTGGTATAGTATAGGAGGGGATATCTTAATGTAGTATAGGTTCAAAAAAAAACCCACTAGCACAAAGCACATACCATCATAAGCTTGCTTGTACATATCAACCAAGCGAGATCCAATCCCTTTTCTGTAATATTCCCAGTCTATCGGTTCTGGTTCCTTCAAATCATTTATAAAAAAAAGAAAATAAGCAACAAGAAAATTCAATAAATATAACATCAGCATTTGGCTTACTTGTTTTAGAGAAAAGGCAACAGCATTGAATAGTTTAAAATTTTCATAAAAAAAATTGTGACAATATTGTGCTAGCTTCATACTACAAAAATATAACACAACGATTAGGACCTTGGAGTATGCCTAGCCATGTGAGTACATGCATACACAAACATAAGCCTTAATGAAGAGAAAACTGAGCTTATATTTTGCATCAACAAGGAGAAAAATGTT